>BQNB010030449.1:0-54867 GCA_026074375.1 Tanacetum coccineum
CGGGAATGGGTGGTACAACGATTGCCTTCGCGTAACCCTCGGTGGGTGCACGGAGTAATTCCGCCATAGTACGTTGATCGGCTATCGTAACTACGGGAGTCTCTACAAGAGAAACAGTTCGACTCTTTGTCTAGAACGTCTACGATTACGACGTTTCAGATTCGTAGAAGTAGGATTCGTAGAAGGAGGATTCGTAGAAGGTTCACCAACGAATTTTGACGAAGAGCGAGTTTGCATACACTAAGAACAAAATAAGAGAAAATAATTTTTTTTTGTAACTGATAATCAAACAAGTGTACGGTAGCTCTCTAGAAAACGCACAAAGAAGCGGAGGAGCGGGAAAGTGCGAAGCTATTAAAAACCTTCTCCTTTCAGGTCGAAGTTCATAGGACCGACCCTCCTTATACCTCTCTTATAGTTTGTAATCTAAAGGTGAGCCGTTTTCACAAGTGACACAACGGTTGTTTTTGTTGTTTTTTGATTTTTTTGGTACTTTCAATACTTTAAGAAAAATATTGTTGGTATTTTTTAATTTTTAATAAAAAGAAAATAATCGCAAACGGAAAATGATAACTTCACGAGGAAGGGTCTTCAAAAACTAATCTTCAAACGTAACACGATAATCGCACACACTTCCCCTGCAACGGCGCCAAAAATTGACACGTATAAAATTAATCACCTTTTACTATATAATATATATATAATAAATATAAATATATAATAATGAAAGGATAATTAAAATTATCAATCAATAAAGTTCCAAGAGGCTTTTTAAAAGAGTTATTACTTTTATCCAAAGTAAAATCCAAAAAAAAAACTTTCTCGGGTCGTGTCCCGACGAGGTGTGAATTGAAAATCGAGATTAAGTTCGTGATCGCGTGATTGAATGGTCAATGATTGATTTGGATTCTATTTATACTAATAATATGCAAAAACAAGTAAAGGCACTAAAAACGATAATGGGATTCAAATCCCGTTCTTTATAAAACCAAATTCTAAAATTTTAACCCTACAAATGAAAATTTAATTTTTATAAGTCCTAAATGATAAAAGAAAATTTAAAAAAAAAGAATTAGATTTTTTTGAATTTTATTTTATTTATTATGAATTAAAAACTGATTTAATCTAAAAAATTAATTAAAAATACTAAACTAAATTGGAAAATTCTGAAAAAATTATAAAAAGTTCTTTGGACAGTGATGAACCTAGGAAAAATAAAATGGTCTAAACAACTTAATGAAATAAGCTATAAATACGCCAAAAGGGGCTCATAAGCTTATAAGGCTAAAAGGGTTTAAATAATAAATCATGCAAACTAATACCAGATAGCCCTACTGGTGCTAGTGATAGTGAGGTGTGTGTTAAAAACGTTTGTTGAGGGTGGTTGAGGTCTTGGGTTCGAGCCTTGGCTTACCCTTGGCTTCCCACATTCCCAACGTTTTTATTTTTGCAAAATTTTTTATGAAAAAAAGCTTTAAGACCTAAAAATAAGCAACTTTTATGAAATGACTTTTTATAAAAACCACAAATAAGCACAGAAATAAGCACTAAGAGGTGACAACTTACTTAAAAGCTAAAGAGGCTTAACACCTAAACTGTTTTGGCTTTGGGTTTAATAAGCTAAAGAAAAACAAAATAAGCTAAGAGAGCTTAACACCTAAACCTAAGAAGCACTTAAACCTAGAAATAAGCTAAAATGAATAAGCTAAAAAGCAAGAAAAAGCAAGATGACAATTTAACTTAAAACTTAAAGGCGGATTTTAGGAATAAGCTTTTAAAAGCTTAACTTAAAGTAAAATAAGCTACAAGTTTCTTAAACTAACCTAATAAGCAAGACTAATACCCAAATAAGCAAGTACAATAAGCCAATAAGCTCAGATAAGAAAATAAGCTATTTAGCCAAAACTAAGAACAAAACAGCCAAAAGGGGCACTTTCTAGCTTAATTTTAAGCTAGGAAATGGATCCTTATGGCTTAGTGGCTTATATGCAGCTCAAGCTTATCCTATAAGCTACTATAAGCAGCAAAGAAAAATCATTTTGAAATTCAAATAAGCCATGAAATTTGCTTATGAAGAAGCCTGTTCATACAGATTGCACTCTTTTTGGTTTCCTTTTAAAAGACAAATTGGCTTTTGCAGCTCTAAAAATAAGATAGTATAAGCTGACTAAAATGCAAAATAAGCTTAAACAGATAAAATCTGTACTACAAACTACTTATGCTATGAAAATCAAACTCTAAAACAAACATTAACTAACTTAAAATTAAGATCAAAAAGAGACTTTTAAATATACTTAGAAAACTTGACAGGTTTTAGACAAAAACTCAAAATGGCAAATACAACTTAAACTAACTTAAACCTACTGCATTTGAACACTTAAAAGAACACTAAATCAACACCTTAAGTCTGTTTTCAAAGTTAAGATCAAATAAGATGTTCAAAACTGTCTTGAGACCACAGTTTTAAACATTTTATAGATAAAACCATAAAACTTGATTTTTCACTTTAAAAACTTTTTAAAACTGATTAATATAGCTTAAAAGAGGGTGTTAAAGTTGGCTTAATGACCCATATGAGTTTTTTAACCAAATTGACCCATTTTAGCCCTTAAACCAAACACCCCTTTAAATTATGTTTTAGCATTTTTATACTACCAAAGTATGAAATAAGCTCAAATTTGAAATAACAAATATTAAACTAAGCTAATAAAGGACTAATAAGCAATAATAAGCAGACATTAGCAAACAGAATAAGCAAAACAGATTAGTAAGCACAAGAAGGTTAATAAGCAATTTAGAAATAAAAAATGGAGTGTACCTCAACCCCTTGCTCAAAACAGGGGTAATATAACCCTATTAAGCTCTAAGGACCTACTCAGCTTATAAATAAGCAATCTAGTAACCCCATAAGCCCATCCTTAACTGGCTTATCTTCCAAAAGCTTTTTGAGTAAATTTTTGGTGAAATAAGCTTAAACCTTACAAACCATAGAAGGAGCTTGTAAAACTTAAGTAAACAACTTATAGGAGTAAATAATAGCTTATAAAGAGCTTATAAAACACTTTGAACATTAATGAAGCATGGACCTTAAAAACATAATTTTAAATCTTAAAAACCTCAAATTTCATTAACTTAAGAAACTATTACAATACTTGAATTTTAAAGACAATAAGCTAAAAGTTAACTAAATAAGCTGCTAAAAAGTAACTAGATGCCTTTCAAAGGCTTACAAGTGCCCTATTTATAGAAGAATGCTAGGTCTTGAAGTCTTTGAAGTGTGTTTCTTTTGTGAGAGTTTGAAGAGTGTGTTTCTTGTGTGAGTGAAGTCTCCAAGTCATCATAGCCATTGGATTTGCTTGCTGCCCAATCCCTTCAATCTCAACCCTCAATTTTTGTCTTCAACCTTAAATGAATGGGGTTATGTGGGATTACCAAGGTGACATTTTGTGTTAAGGAGGGGTGACCTTGTTTTGTTTGGATGCATGGGAGAGGTCGAGGTGAGAGTGACAGATGAACAGTAAGGTAGAGGGTTTGGCGGGAAAATAGAATTGGGAGAGATATACAGTGCGTTTGATATTTAACGGGGTTAATCCCCTGTTTTTGGTATATGTTTACATCGTTAGTCCTTTTGGACTGACAGTGTTAGTCCTTTAGGACTAATGATGTAAAGGTTTTTATGGTGTTGTGGGCTAACAGGTGTTAAGTGGGAATTGGGCTTTGGGATTAGGCCGGCTTGTTTACAAAAAGGGTTTTGGGTTATTTTTAGTCTTCATAATGTTTAAATGGGCTGTCCCGATGGGTACGGGTTGGCCCATTTAGCATTTCTTCGATACCGGCTTTGTCTTTGACTTTTGACTTTGACTTGGTTGACTTTTTGGCTTTTCACGTTCTTTCTATTCCCGTGCTCGGTTTTGTCCGTTTTAACTTAATTTTTGTCTTTTAGTGAATATCCGTTACCTGCACAACACAAATAGCAAAACAAGCATATATTTGGCATTTTATGTCCGTTTTTGGTCATTTAGGCTCGGTTTTAAAGGTAAAAGGTATGTGTAATTAAGCACATACCAAAATGCGCTTCCATCAAGGAGATGACATGGGTAACACTAATGAACAACCTGGTGTTGAGGCTACTCTAAAGGCTGATTGGTTCATGAAACCTCAAAGAGCTCCTACTCCTGATCCTGAATGGGTTAAAGGTAAATCAGTTGACAATAAACCGGCACAGAATTGGCTCAATGATCTTGAAAATTCAAAAAACCCTCCTCTTACCTTTGATGATTTGATGAGCACTCTTATCGACTTCTCTACCTTTGCTATAAACTGTCTCAAGATCAGCAAGCTGGCAAAAGCTGATCTAGTAGGACTGGTTTATAATCTCTTTAAAAGAACGTGTAAAATTTGTGTAGAACTAGAATACAACATGGAAGAATGCTACCTTGCTCTTTCTGATCAAATGGACTGGAATAACCCTGAAGGAAATCGATGTCCCTATGACCTCAACAAACCTCTACCTTTGCATAAATATCAAGGTCGTCTCAATGTCCTTGCTGATTTCTTCTGCAACAATGATCTTGAATATCTAAGAGGAGGAAGCACTGACAAAAAGTATACAACATCAACAACAAAGAAAAGGCTGCAAAGTATGATGTAGAAGGCATTGGAGACATGGTTCCTAAATTATGCAGTCCAATAAGGGTAGCTTATGACAAGTACGCTTTTCACTAGGGACCCAAACATCAAAGGCTCTATGGATACGTAATAAACAGGGTGTCCATGCATGATGTTTACTCCACCATGAGGATTCTAAGTGTGACTAGTGTTACGGTTGACGAGTGGTATGGATATAGTCATTTGAAGGAGATCGTTGTGAGAAGAGCAGATAAGAAATTATACAAGTTCATGAAAGGTAACTTTCCAAGGCTACATCTGAACGACATCGAAGACAAGTTGCTTCTTGTTGCTCAAAACAAGCTCAACAACCTTGACGGCAATGTCATTGTCCACTTGGCAGTGCGTTTACGTATGTACACTCGAAGGATTGTCATTCAGTTGAGAGTTGAAGATCTTCAGCTGGGGTAGAAACTTACCAGAAGAAAATCAACATCTCCAAGCCACGAACTCGTGATGTTGACCTGTCTCGCAAAGCACCATATACCACTCTCTCAGAATCTCAAGGAGTGATTTATGAAGACAAGTTGAAAAGGAAGAGACTAATGTGTACTGACGAGCTCTACAAGTTCAGTAATGGCACACTCACTTCAGTTCGTAATACTCTGGATCAGATACTAAAGAACCTCAGGTTGGGGTATAACAAGGCCATTAATTATGTCGTCGTGTAGGTGTTATTTATGTTTTCAAGTTTTAAATTTATATTTTTCTGACTTTACCTAAAACAACACTTTAACGGGCAGTGTACCCGGTCAGATGGAGTTTCGTGGTAAGTTGGGTGTCGATCACTAAGAGCGAGAACTAATCTTTTATTTTATTAATATTTTGGTTAACTAAACTAAGTTAATTTAAACTAAGTTAATTCTATTATAAGTTAAACATATGCTAAACCTATGTTAATCCTAATTCTAATGGATAAAGGGGGGGGGGGATTTCAGCCCGAGAGACTGGCACAGGTTTGTGGTGACTTAGATCTACTTAAGATAAAATAACACACGCAAGCAAACAGACAAAAGATAGAAGAGCGGTCTAGCAAAATATAAGAAAACTGTATTAACCATGATTAATCCAATTAGAACATTGGTTTGTTTATTTAGTGCAATGAATACTTATCTCGAGGCGGCATATCATTTTTAAGACTTAGGCGTTACTTCTTCCTAAGACCTTGACACCTAGAATTCTGTCACAATTAAACGCACATGCATAAAGCATCCTATTTGCTGATTATAATCTATCTTAGGGATTAAAGCAATGGTGATCTTATTAAACCCTAGCTCATAGAGACTTTACCCACTTACTGCATAATGGCAATTTATATACTAGTAGTCCACTGGCCAAGTCTTTACCAATTAATTAAGAATGTACTCGTTGATCCCAAGGGTCACTTGCCGGTCCAACTAAGCTCACTAATCTAAAGGCAAAGATAGGTCATTATTCGTGATCCTATAGGTCTAGATATATAAATCACTATATGGAGAGCCATCCCGACATCTAGCTAACTTGGTCCGTATCACTAGATCCAGTTGAATAATAGGTCGCATACAAAAGCACGTAAACAAGCATAAATTAATAAACATAAACAAGTAATCAACAATAAATTAAGCATTCGAGATAAATAAACCAACCATTCAAATATTCATAATAATGGCTAATACCCAAGGGTATTATCCCTCATAAGTCATAATCAATACAAGAGTAATAATCTAACCAAGGTAAGCTAACAGAGTTAAACGAATAATACCAAAAATCGAACGATTACTAGAGTATATGAGATTACAAAGTATGGAATTGATAGCTTTGCTTGACCTTTTCTCCTCTTCTTGTCTTCTGAAAATTGACTTTTATGGTTAAGGTATCGAAAATATGATCAAGCACACTGAAAACTCGTTTTTAGGTTTTCTATTTATAGGGTCTGGAATTTGGGTTCGAACGGCTGTATCGAAAGTCCTAGGATTTGGCGTACGGCTTTACTTGAGTAGGGACCCACGGTTCGATAGCTTTCTTGAATATTTTATTACTTTAAATTGAATACTGCGTATAGACTCCTTCTGGATACGGTGTATTGGTCTTTATTCCTTCGTGGTATTTTGTGAAGTGCAGGCACAGATACGTCGTATCTTCCTTGATGGATACGGCGTATAGGATGTCAGAATCAATATCTTTAAATGTCTTCGTTTAAGCTCCAGAATGCGTGCCTTTTTGCTAATCTTCACCAAGTAGTCCATAATTACTGCAATTCTCAAATATAAACGATTAAGTAACAATTCTTGCAATAATTATACAAAATGGTTTATTTACATGGGATAAATGATGCTATAAAAGTGACGTTATTTAATTTCATCAAATATCCCTCCACTTGAATCCTACTTGTCCTCAAGTAGCCTTTAGAAGTTTATGAAAATGTATTCCCTAAGGATTTTTTCCGTTAAGCATTTATTTGATCAATCACAAGTACACAACCAAACACCTCACGAAATCGAAAGATGAAAATACTCAAATCACTCAACTAATCTATGTGGTAACATGTAACTAATTCACTCTATTGCTCGGTCATGACCAGTATTCTATCATCGGCTTGGCAAGTATACACATCTCCACCACTAGAGCTAAGGAGTAACAAGTTTATAAAGGTAAAATAGGTTTTATTTTTAAAGGCTTAGGGTTGATCATTCTAACAATATTTCACCAAAAGTACCACACCAACAAGGCAGCTGAATCATACATACATGGCCGTAACGACATGATAAACATGTGTGTTTGATCACATCCTCATTCGAGTTTAACCAAGGGTTAGGATGAAGAATGATATAAGGTGTGGATCTTCTAACTTTCACCAAAAGTAATAAAACAACAAGGCAACTGAATCACGCATACATGGCCGTAACAACAGAATAGACATGCATGACTCGATCACATCCTCATTCGAGTAAAACCCTAGGAAAGGAAATAAATTGTTGTTAAATAAAATTCACGAAACAATTAGATTAAGTCCAAACAGATAAGGTACAAGTTGCTAGACACTTTTTCCCGATCATTACCATGATAAAGACACTGATCATAGATCAAAAACAACAACCTAAGTTGGCGTTCCCGTATCGGTCAACTTCCCAATCATCTCATACTTTACATACTTTTACAAAGGCAAGTAGCGATATCTACCACTTTATACAAAACTTTACATCGTTGATTTTTATACGCGTCAACGAATAATCGATTCTTCAAATAATTCCATCGGTTTAAGCTTTAACAAACCGACTATCTTTAAACTTTTCTCCTCTTTTTTGTTGCAATTTTTCTAATTTTTTCGATTTTTTTACAATACATAACTACGAATCTCGGTGTAATTTCACCATCTTCACGATCATAATAACTCCGGATTATTTCTTCTATGATTCTTCATTCTTCAAGCGTACCAATAATTGTGATGGTAGTAAAAATACATGAGTTTGACTACATTTTACATTCCCATTGCAATGTGCAAATTTCCCAACGATACCAGAGATAGAAAATGACACAAGACTCAGGAAATACATACTTTACAATTTAAGCAACTAGCAACTGATAAATGGACGTAATCTAACAGGGTAGGCTAAGGTGTAAAGGTGTAACGAAACAAATAGTTGGTGTTATTCCTAAAGGATTGGCTCTACATGTTTTTCTAGGGGTATCTTACTCTTAAAATGAGAGTAAACAAAGGGTTTATACGGGGGTTAACTAACCAGTTTAGTTAGTTAATAAAACAACATATAAAGGCTTTTTGGGTGTAATCCTAGAAATTTACCAATTTAAACAAGTTACTCCATCTAAATCCATAATACTCATTATTATGGTCTCGAATAGATATACCAAGCCAAGTTCTAAAGTCTACAACATCACCGACACACTCATATTTTTGTGGGATTTGGGTAAATATTTGGGAACGGATAAGGCTGAATCCTCATAATATCTAATAAGGGTTATGTGTGCAGGTTATGTAACTAGTAATTTCACAAAAGTATGCTTGAATTTTTTTTTAAATTTGAGCATAATTTAAGTATTTTAAAGTGAAAAATAGGACAAGTAACGTTCTAATTCCCATCCGCCCACTTAAGTTATACAACGTCCTCGTTGTATAGATAAAACTTTAAAAACAAGCAATTAAAAGAATTAGAACTAGAAACTCTCCTGATATTTTGCTCAGTAGATTCTCCAAGTTGAGTTTATGAGCAAGAATGTGTGTTGTAAATGCGTCTGGATACCAGCATGACTACAACACACATATAATTCTAGATTATTGATACTTCATCAACTTTGTCGATTTCTTTTCCAGCGAGGTCCTGTGCAAAATATAGGAAAAACACGCAAAATCCTATCTCGGGTATCCTACGGTTAATTAATAATAAAAACAATAAAATGTACAGGGGACCAATACGCCGTATCCATAAACTGGAATACGCCGTATAGAGAAACCTGTAAAAAGTATCTATACGGGTCAGTCTGTTGAATACGCCGTATCATGTGCATGAATATGCTGTATAGACAGAACTGACAATAAAGTTTTTTTAAATGCATAAAAATAAAGGACTGATAACGTCCAAACATTCAATACACCGTATGGTATGGAGCGGATACGCCGTATTGATGTCTGGGAAGACAAACTCGATAAAAATAAATAACAGTTTGGGTTGTCTCCCGGGAAGCACTTTTCTTCCAGCTAGTCTTTAAATTAGACTTTTTCTTCAGCATCCTTCACTCGGCTCTTGTTACCATCCATCCTTCGTCCATCATGCGAAAGATTTCTTGGTATGCGTGGATTGCTTCTTTGCTTGTACTCGTCAAATCATCGTATTAATTTTCTTTTACAGCAATGTACTCTTCGTCATCCCCGAATGAATACTTGATCATCTCGAATCTTCTTATATTGCAAAACGGCCGCTCTTGATCATCAAACAATTCACATCTTTTTTTATCTTCATGTTCCATCTCATACTCACATTCTTTATTATCACGGTTGGTATTCTCAAAGTTGTCCCATCTTCTCTAACCTTCATTATTTGATTCATCGTCTTCGTCAATTATTCCTTTCATGATGGCTTTATTTTTTAAAGCTTCTTCCTTGAGTTTGCTATCCTTTAAAGCTTCGTACCATTCTAAATCTTGGTAACGGAGTGTGTTTCCAACTATGTAAGCTCCAGGCAAGTTCCCTCCATTATAATATCCATCATCTTTCCAGCTACAGGTTGGCCATTCTGAACATTCATTTTTATAATTAAAGGGCTCACAATGATGTCTAACTGGAGTGGGTTCTTCCCATGCTTCATTATCCGTCCATGGTCTTTCATGCACCTATGGCACATCTTCATTCCATTCATAAATCCAGTCATCCTTATAATCTTCGTAAGTTTTAAATCCCTTAATATTTTTGGTAAGCACATCTGGATTGATTTGTAAAAGATAATTAAACTCCATGAAGGCCCTACACATAGGTGTCTCGAAGTCAAATACATTAGTGTCAATCCTAAAGATTTCAGCAACTTAATATTCATCATCAGATGCTGAGGATTCTTAATCGGTGAGTTCAACTTCATCATCACCTCTAGCCTAATAAATCCATAATGCATTCTTCATATAATGAACCCTTGTCTTGTGGTTATAGAATTTTGATGCTGACCATTAAGTAAATTCGACATCAGATGGATCATACTCCAAATCATCACCAGATCCATGTGTCATTTGTTGTTTCAAATCATCGTCTTCATTTAAGTCACATGGAATGTTAACAAGTCTAGAAAGTTTCAACCTCATAGGTAAACAAATCATCATCCATTCTGCTCATCCGGTTAAACTCTTTGTGAAAAATTTCAAATGATGTATTACAAGCGAACGAATCATCACCGATCTTAAGAGATTCAAGTTTCTCGAACTCCTCCTTGATTACCTTTGTCATTGTTATTGAAAATAACCAAAAAATTATCAGTAGAACCAGTTGGAAAAAGGCGTGTATAAAATTTTATGCTTTAAGTTCGAGTATGAAAAACTCCTTTGTCACTGTATTAGACGATCGATACGCCGTATTCAATTGTTCCGAATACGACGTATTAATCTGTTGAATGGATACGCTGTATTGAATAAGAAATTTAGATACATCGTATCCAATAGAAGTGGATACGCCGTATCAGTTTTTTACTAGAACAGTGTATAGAAAACAATTAAACACACAAATAATTAAACTAACAAATATACAAGCACATACATAAATATACAAAAAATTTCAAAACTTTACACTAAACTAATTAATCTAAATTACACTAATCCTAGGGGTTAGATCTAATCTAATGCTAATAACCAAAATATCAAATAAAAATCAAGATTAAAATTTCACTCCCCGACAACGGCGCCAAAAACTTGATTGTGTCGTCATGTGGGTGTATTTTATGATAGTTTAAGTTTTAAATTTATATTTTGCCGACTTTACCTAAAATAACACTTTAACGAGCAGTGTACCCGATGAAATTGAGTTTCGTGGTAAGTAGGGTGTCGATCACTAAGAGGGAGAACTAATCTTTTGTTTTATAAATATTTTGGTTAACTAAACTAAGCTAATTTAAACTATGTTAATTCTATTCTATGTTAAACCTATGCTAAGCCTATGTTAATCCTAATTTTAATGGATAAGGGGGGTTTTCAGCCTAAGAGACTAGCACAGGTTTATGGTCACTTAGATCTACTTAAGACATAATAACACACGCAAGCAAACAGACAAAAGATAGAAGAGCGGTCTAGCCAAATATAAGAAAACTATATTAACCATGATTAATCCAATTAGAATGTTGGTTTGTTTATTTAGTGCAATAAATACTTATCTCGAGGCGGCATATCATTCTTAAGACTTAGGCGTTACTTCTTCCTAAGACCTAGACACATAGAATTCTGTTATAATTAAACGCGTTCGAATAAAGCATCTTATTTGTTAATTATAATCTATTTTAGGGGTTAAAGCAATGGTGATCTTGTTAAACCCTAGCTCATAGAGACTTTACCCACTTATTGCTTAATGACAATTTATATACTATGCCACTGGCCAAGTCTTTACCAAATGATTAAGAATGTACTCGTTGATCCCAAGGGTCACATACCAGTCCAACTCAGCTCACTAATCTAAAGGCGAAGATAGGTCATTATTTGTGATCCTATTGGTCTAGATATATAAGTAATTATATGGAGAGCCATCCTGGCATCTAGCTAACTTGGTCCGTATCACTAGATCCAGTTGAATGATAGGTCACATACAAAAGCACGTAAACAAGTATAAATTGATAAACATAAACAAGCAATCAATGATAAATTAAGCATATGACATAAACAAACCAAACATTCAAATCTTCATAATAATGGCTAATACGCAAGGGTATTAGCCATCAAATGTCATAATCAATACAAGAGTAATAATCCAACCAAGGTAAACTAACCAAGTTAAACGAATGATACCAAAAATCGAACGATTACTAAAGTATAGGAGATTACAAAGTGTTTCCTATGGAATGAGTAGCTTTGCTTGACCTCTTCTGCTCTTCTAAAAATTGACTTTTGTTATTAAGGTATCAAAAATATGATCAAGCATACTGAAAACCTATTTTTAGGTTTTCTATTTATAAGGTCTAGAATTTGGTCGATACGGCGTATCGAGTGGCTTGGATACGACGTATTAGGGGTTTCTTGGAGTATGGACCACGTTCGATATCTTCCAAAATATTTTATTACTTTAAATTACATACGGCGTATAGACTCCTCCTAGATACAGAGTATTGATCTTTATTCCTTCGTGGTCTTTTATGAAGTGCACAGATACACCGTATCTTTCTTGATGGATACGGCGTATAGGATGTCAGAGTCAGTATCTTCAAATGTCTTCGTTTAAGCTCCAGAATGCGTGCCTTTCTGCTAATCTTCACCAAGTACTCCATAATTACTGTAATTCTCAAATACAAACGATTAAGTAACAATTCTTGCAATAATTATTCAAAATGGGTTATTTACATGGGATACATGATGCTATAAACGTAACGTTATTTGATGTCATCAGAAACATACTTATAGAATCACGAGTAATAGATATCCCTAAAAAATAATCATGTGCCCCCAAATCAGTCATATCAAACTCCTGATGCAAAGAAGATAAAATACGTTGTAGTAAAGCTGTAGATGATGCTGTCAGAACAATATCATCAACATAGATCAATAAATATGCAACCTCAGTATCATGTTGGCAAATAAATAATGACGAATCACATTGAATCGATGAGAACCCAACTCGGAGAGCATACCCAACAAAACATTAAAACCAAGCACAGGGTGCCTGTTTCAAACCATATAACGACCGCTGCAAATGACAAACATGTTGTGGAAATCAAGGATCAAAAAAACCCAGTGGCTGATACATATAAACAGTCTCTGATAAATCACCATTAAGAAAAGCATTCTTGACATAAAGCTGATGAACTTGCCAACAACGCAATAAAACTAGGCTGAGAATTGTGCGAATGGTAGCCGGTTTAACAACCGGACTATGTGTCACCACAATCGACACCAATTTGCTGACTACGCCCATTAGCAATGAGACGGGACTTATACCATCTTAGAGATCCATATGAATGCTTCCTTGTACATGTTTTTGGTACACTTTTTTATCAAAATTAAAATACCCATTTAATTAAGTCTTTGTCATCCAATTGCAAGAACATTTGCATTTGTTTTTATTTAGTGTGAGGCATAGATGAATTGCAATTGATTCGCACCCAAACACAAACGTAGGTATATATAAGGACGATATCAATAATAGTATAGTAATAAGTATTCTGTAAGGATTTAAGAAGATTACTTTTATCCAAAGTAAAATTCAAAACCTCTTCATGAGAACAAAGAGAATTGCTATTTGACGTTAAGCTCTTGTGATCTTGGTCTCTGAATTTCGTTGTAGAGGCTTGTTCCTTCAATGCATTGTATCTTTGATCTTTGAGCTTTGTATTGTCTTTTCGACTTCGTCTTTATGACCGAGATTTTAAAACATTATCCTTTTGTCTTGATCTTATCCTTTGCACCTTGAACCTTTGCGATCTTGTGTCTTGACCAACATGCTCATAAAACTTAGCATCATCTTGAAACGCGCTTGCTAACAATCTCCCCCGAATCTTGATTTCTGAGGAGTTTATCGTTTAATATCAGAGTTTGCGCGGAAGTTCTTTGTCTTTAATTCTGAGCTTTCATGATTCTTGAATTCTTGATGTGCTTATAAAATGTCTCTTTGTAGAAATGACGATAGGAATCATGTGGTAATGACAATTCGACTCCGAAGCTGGAATGAGATCATAACCATCTCCATCTTTATGTTATCCTGAAAGAAAACAGTTAGCACTAATGGCGGTGGACGGAATATGCTTTTGTCCATTCGTCCGGATTTGTTAGATTAACCTCCGGGTTTTCCGTAGGACCTGTGGGGGTTTGTACAGTATAAATACTGGACCGGTTGATCAGGTAGATCAAAGAGTCTCCTGACAGGGGTTTCCATGCGTCAAACGTAGGATGTCTGTCGAGAAACGAGCGAGAGCGAGGTGAGAGGGGAGGGGGGGGGGGGGCGAGGGAGAGAGAGCAAATGCTTGCTTGTTCCACATTACCAGAAACGTCTCAAAAGCAGACAACACGGTATAGAGTGGAATTCAGATATTATCTATCTTTCTGATTAAGTGGTCAATTCATTTCCTAGAACAAGTTTGATTCACATTGAATCGCACCATCGTTTCTTTCCAGTTAACACAAGTTTGATTCATATAGAATCTCGCAAGTCACCTACCAAGAGCTTGTTTGATACTGGCTCAAGCAGTATTTCCATTCGTCATTGTGAATACTAAATAGTATCACTCAGATGTTCTGGCAGAATCACAAGGATAATGCGTAGGACTCTTGTTAACACTTAGAATTTAATGCTGTTCAATCAAGTGTTTGTCATGTAATGTGTCCCTAATGAGATTTATTTGAATGATCTCTTCATGGCTCTAGACCGAGATTAGTGCGTTTTGGTTTTAGTAATCGGACAAGGCGGAGCATACTGCCACTCTAATCAATATTAACTAACTCGTAATGCGAAAGTCTATAGAATTCGTGTTATCTCCGTGACAAATGAGACATTTTCTTTTGAGAGAATCCCGATATGGTCTAGAAAGGCGGTTTGTGCATAGCATCATCTGGGTCCATGATTGTCGTCTTTTCAACTGTCAGCAATCGGACATTGTGATTCTGACAGCGATATGTATTTGACCCGGTTTCTGCCTAATTGTTTGGTAGAGGCTACTTCTTTAGACCCTAGTTTAATCCATACTTTTCTTTTTAATTCTCTTCAACCACCCCTTCAATACTTACACAAGACGTTATTAACTAACACCTTGTTGTGATTGTTCCAGTGTAGCTCAATCTTAAGACCGCATTCTTCCTTTAAACACATTCATCTTCCAATCATACCTAATGGACGTTAGCTATTTTTCTAACTATGGAGGGTGTCCTTGGGTAGATCCCTCCCTCCGGTTCAGGTTTAGGATCATAGGACAAATTCCTAACCATACCACCTTAAGACTTCAGAATCGTCGTGAAATTAAGATTTTGTAAGGGTATGAGATCGAACCATAAAACCTATTTTGAATAGCACTTTGAGTCTTTAATCACATTTTAATTACATTTTCTTCACCCTTCATTTTTAAATTCTCAATTCACTTGATTTTGAAAATACTGTGTGATTAAAATTTGTCTTGGAAAGGTCATGGGGACAAACGTTGAAGCATAGCATGAATTATTGGAACTGTGTTTATCGATGCTCCCCCTTCAAATTTTACATAGTTTTGACAACCAAAAACTATGGTAACCAAAGTTGTAAACTCTATATAAAATTAGGTTTGAAAACACTTAGTCACTTATAACGATCAATCTATTAACTTGTCATCATTAACTTGTGTGTTATATTAACAGAGACTTTTTGGGAATGGTTGTGAATAATAAAATGGTCGTGAGATTATGTATCCAAACTCATTGAAACTTTGTTTTTCGAAAAACTCACCCCCTTGAAAGATGGAGTGTTTGAACGCACATTTGAAAGACTTATGAAAATCGTCAGTGAGAAATTCTTGAAAAAATTATGTTCAACATTTTGAAAAACATCAGTGTGTAGAAAGACATTCCATCCACACTCTAAGGTAAGCGCAACTTATGCCCATTAACACTATCCATTTTTCTTGAGCTTGAAAACTTTGAATGTCTTGTAAGAACAATCTCAAGACCAGGGAAACGTTGTAATTTACCTCGTGTTAGGATTAGTTATCTTTATAGATAAGCTTTCCTTATTTGAAGGTCCGGGTTACAGTACTGATATTTGCCACATAAGCCATTAAGAAAACTTAGAAATGACATGTTTCTTGAAACTTTTGAAACTCCTGTTCGAAACTTTCATTTGACACGCCCGTGTCGATATAATCAACATTTCTGTACGTAAATGTTATCGATTCCCCAATGAGATCATGTCCGAGAAAGAATATTTTTTTTGAAACATTTTCCTGATTTTTTTTGATTTTGTATCTTCTCCTTTTTGAAATTTTATAATTTTTTTTTTAATACATTGATATATTTTATTTTATAAAAAATATTTACAGTGTAGATGTTGATGGAGTATCAGCAGATCTCTTTTGGGTCAGAACCTCCAGTTCTGCTGGATGTCAAACATCTCATACAAATTTGTCATGACGAGATACTTGAAACCTTTACTTTCATGAGGGCTTAGTAAACATGTCAGCCAATTGGGTATTCAGTTTCCTACAAAGTAAATTTCAATTATATCATTTTTCAACCTGTTCTTTTGATGAAATGATACCGAGAAATGTGCTTGGTACGGAGTGTCTGTAACGTTGGGTTGCATGAAATTGCTATGGATTACTTAGAAATCGCAAACAACGTTTTTATTTTTATGTAGTTTAGATCCATAATCTTGAAAGTCTGTGTCCGCATGCCACATTTACTGTAAGCACAACTTGCATGATATCGCTCCACGTATTCATCAGCTCACTGCATGATGACATTGCAGTACATACCTGCTATCTTTAGACAATCCAGCTGACTAACTTATCACCTAGGAACTGTATTCCTCCAGAAGTGCTTTTGCGAGTATCAAGGCAACCGGCATGATCGGTATCACTGAAAAAAGCATTAGTTCAAAATGGGTGTTTAGGTCCATAACCCTTCGTAATACCAGGATTCCCAAGAGAATGGGTACCTCTTAAAGTAATCGAAAGATCCTTTTAACCTTTTGAGGTGTTTTTCATTCGGATTTCTTTGCTTGATACTTGCACAAAAAACACAGCTTGCAACTAAGTGTCTGGTCTACTAGACGTTCAGATACATGAGTGACCTCAATTTTGCTACGATAGACAGTTTGGTCTGACCGGTTTCACCCATCAAGTCTGCATGCTTATATTTAGGTTTGGTGAGCCATTGGGTAAACCAATGCTTTGTCCTTTTTCCATACCATTTTGTTCCCAGAATCGGTTCTAAAGTGTATTTGGCCTGATTGATAAAAATACCTCGTGGGGATTGGTGGATCTGAATTCCTAAAAAGAATTTCATTTCTCCCCATTAAGGACATCTCAAATCTACCGTGCATTAATTTTTTAAAACGTTTTGAAAATTTAGGGTTTGTGGAACCAAAAATAATGTCATCACGAAATTTGCACAAGTAGAATGTCCTCCCCGTATTTTATTGTGAATAGAGTCGGGTCAATGATACCTTTAGTAAAACCATTGAAAATCAGGAATTTTGAGAGTTCATCATACCAGGCTCTCGGAGCTTGTTTCAATCCATATAGAGCTTTTCCTTAACATAAAACTTTGTCTGGATGATCAGGATCACAATGACTTTTTCCCCGTACTGTTTGCAACATAAACCTCCTCGCTTCAATGGACCATTAAGAAATGCTCGTTCCACGTCCCATTACCGGTAAATTGGAAACAAGACTTGTGTGCATCATGAATAATGCGACAAAAGATCCTGACATTCTCTCCAAGGCGAGCACCTGTAGCAAATGAGACTTTCGTTCGAAATCAAACCCTCTTCTGAGCAAGTAACCCTCGTGCATAAAAAAGGGTTAGGGGGATTTTGGCAAGTCCGTGCTTTGTGCGAATTACAGTTTTGGTCCTTCATCCTTTATGTTTTTCCATAACCACTTTGAGCTTGGATTACTTTCTTGCCAAAAGTTTGTCAAAACGAGTTTCCAGACTTCTGTAGTCTGTCAAACTGATGAAGATATCCTTGCATTGCTTCGTGATCCATGCTGAATCAGCCATTTCCTCCTTAATGTTTTTCGGTTCAACAATACTCACGCACATCACAAGGTGAGATGCGAACATACAACACTTTCAGGATTCGGTTTGCAAGTAGTCGTCATGTTAGCACTAGGTGCATGTGGAAGGTATTTTTCCTTCCACGCCACTTATAATGATTGTTAATGAGGTGATCTTTTTCCATCGGTATTCCAGAAAATCTTGAGTTGATGAAGGAATGCACATTTGAATTACCAATCATTCGCTGAGAAGACTCATCATTTTCGCTTGTACCGTGTGTATGAGAAAGGATTGGTAAATTCTGCTTAATCAATCGGTGTTTGTCCCCTCACCCTGAGTGTTTTGTGAGGAGTTGATGGTTCAGATGTTTAGGTTGAAATATTCGTTGAAGGTGTTTGTCTTGTGTAGCATAAGTAATCAGTGGGAAAGAAGAACTTTTTGACACGAGAAAGGCGACCATCATTAGAAATTCATCGTTACAAAGGACCAAAAAAGAAGATCCAACTTCCTGTTAGTGTATGGAACAGTTGTATCTGCTAAGGATAAACAATTTTGTAGTTTCTGGTGCGGGGTCAGGGTTGTCATAATCTGACTCCTTCCATGTCGTTATGGGGAATTGAGGCCTGAAGTGTTATTAGCAACTAGACGTCTCTACATCTCTTTTGAAATCATCAAATCTGAGATGGATTGGATTCACTATCATCCCTTGTTCGCTTTGTTGTATACACGATAACCCTTCTTGACTGAGTGGAGTATCCCCACCAAAATCATGAATACCTTTTTCCATACATCTTTCCAAATTTTCACCACACTGGTTAGGTAACAAATGTACAACCAAAAAAAGATTGTGAAGGTGTTTGATTGAGGGTTTCTGTCATTATGATTTGATATGCCGTATTCACAGAGTGCGAGAATAGATGATGATGATTGGACCTTTTTGAGTATAGCATGCGGTTGCGATGCTTCAGCCCAAAAGAATAAAGGTAGTTTAGAAGTTGAAAGCATCGTTTGAGCATCCTCAACGAGAGTACGGTTTCGTCTTCGACAACGGCCGTTCTGTTATCAGACTTGTGTCTAAGGATAGAAGTTTGATGCTCAAGTTCCTTCTTCTTTCTACAAAGAAAATCAAATAATTGTCTTGTTTACGAACACCAGTGCCTCTGTCAGTGCGAACGAGAAATTACTGGGCATGAATATTTCGTTGGATCAAACGTTGTTAGAAATTCTTTTAAGACTTCTTTGGTGTTGTACAATCTTGGAACGTATAGAAAGAGTGTCCAGTATATCTTGAGTAGCATCGACAATTTACCAATAAAAAATTTCTTTCCCATTGATGCTCAGAACCCGCATCGGACCACATAAGTCCATATGAAGCACATTCAACCGTCCTTTTGAACTTGGAACAGTCTTTGACTTGAATGAGCATCGTATGCTTTACTCACTTCACAAGAAGTACAACATAGATGATCCCTGACATACTTCAAGTTTTGTTAAACCAATCACAAAAAGCATTCATATTGAAAGCAGTTCGAGTAGTCGAACTTGAGATGATAAAGCCTTCGATGCCATAGACCATCTAGATTGGAGATGACTTTCAGCCATAAGACATATTGTAGTTGTATGAAGTTGTGTCTTGAAGAAAATTGTATAGAGATCAATCCAGATTACCGTGTTGGTAAGATCGTTTCCCTGAATATTCTCTAACAAAAACACGTTAGATTTCCGAATGTCAACCTCCAAATCCGCACCACAGAATTGACCAACTGAGAATAGATTGTGATGAGACCTTTGCGAACGTAGTAAAGCCCGTTTTGTGATCGTGATGTTTTTCCTTGAATCAATCATCTCCATAACCAAGATATATGGATCAAATTGATCATTGCCAAAGCGAACGGTTACCCCAAGAATTTGTCAACAAAATTGCACAGCAGAGATACATTGCACCCCGTGCATATGCTTGGTGCATCAGAGTCAACAATGAATAGGATGAGGTTGTACAATCATGCAGAGAAGTAGAGGACGAAGGAACACATTGACAAAATTGGAATCCTAAAGTTTTTAGATGATAGTTTTCAAGACATAAGGTTATCAATAGATCCTATATGTATAATCTACGGTGCAAGACAACATACTCATTTATAGGCACTCTATCATTCAACGTTAGGTACCCCAATGCTTTTGTATCTTAGGAATCCATTTCTTTTGAGTTCTAGGAACCCATTATCTTCTATCGTTTTTTGAACCCATGTGTATGAATGAAGGACAGTGTTTGTGTACCTTCACCATTTCCATGCCTTACTTTGTTTTTCTGATATAGCATCCTATAGTAACTCTTGAACTTGTGGATAAGTGTGATTCTGATGCAACTGTTTTTTCTTATGGGTTGATGAGCATACAGATTTTGTTCACGCTTGACGTTTGGTTTCCTAGTACTACATTCGACTACATTAGGTCTTCTCTTAAGTTAAATTCTAGCAATCACGTCATTCAGTATTTAGAAACACAGAGCATCATAGATTCGAATTAAACACAATGTGGGCCGTGAAGCTAAAACACATTTCCACAAGTAGCACAAACATCAATAAGCATTTGAAAGTTCTGTAATTTTAGGTACTTACCATAACAACGCAGTGTACAGACTGTGATTTTATAGAAATAATAGAAATCCTATGGTGTTCTTCTACTTCCCAGTCTTCTTAAAAGCTATCACATGACTAGTGTATGGTGCACGACCTTATCTTTCATTTGATTGCTCCTAGGCGTGGTCTGCTAACATTGAGTTTTTTGTGAGCTATTCCTAGTAGATGTAGAAGCGTGAGGATTTGTATATCCTACAAGTTAGTATTCAACTGTGGTGCTCTAGTCTGTGTGTATTACTTGCAATGCGATACATGCCTGGTTTAATAAAACACATTAGGTTTCTAGACAGCTTTCATTTGCTGTCTTATGTAAATTCTGTAGAGTGACATGGTTTTTGATAAACTCTCTGACTCTTAGTTTTTTAAAACCGTCCTTTTTCATTGGCAAAATATGTCTCTCAGAGAGTTTGAAAAAGGAGCCCCGGTTTTCCAAAACTTATTATCTAAGGTAACTTCAATTAGCATATTAGATTTCGAACAACATATGGTTTAACAAACTTAGATTTCCTACCGATTAACCATGCATTTGGCAACTAGTTTTTTCAACAACATTACTAGCTATTTACTAGTCTTGCAGTTGGAGCTTCCAAATCTTGTTCATTTCAACATTTGTCCACGGTTTCTTCTTTCGTAAATACATTTGCCACGAGGGGGGGGGGGGGTGGTGGGGGTGGGGTGGGGGGTGTGGGGGTGGCGGGGCTGGTGCAAAGGGGGCGGGGGGGGGGGGGGGGGGGGGTAGGGGGTGGGCATGGGGGGGGGGGGGGTGGGGTGGGGTTTCAGTCTGTACTTGGACATTCTTGTAAAGCGATTTCACGAGAAATTGAGTGTTTTCTAATCTAGCAAAACGCTGTAAAAGCTCGTGTCAAAAAAATCTCTTTTAACTACAAATCAGTTTGTTTAGAAGCTGTTTTGTGCAAGACAGTCTCATTTCCATGAACTTTAATGAAGATATTAAGCATTGTAAATTCATGATCACCATCTAAATCAGCATGAAGTTAACAGAATCTCTATAACACATAACACTATTTAGTACACACATTCTTAGCAAAAGCATATCAATACATGTTGGAAAATTCTGCCTTATCAAATTCAAAGTTCGTCAATTTCATCTTCAAGAGATCTAATACTTTAAATCTCATGATTACTTTCTTAAGTTCATGTATAAATGCGAGACTACATCCTGATCTTAAGGGCAAGGGGCATCAAACATTTCTTAACGAAGATTTCCATATCGTGAGCATGTTGGGGGTGTCCGAAGATAAAGATGGTCGTATTGAAATGTTTTACCCCTAGCTTTTTATTGATGACGAGTTCGTTCAAGAATGATGAATGTTGTTTGTACATGACATTATATGCTTGTCGACTTTTTGCTTACGAATTTTAGACACTGGGTAAGAAATCTATGTTATTGAAAACTTGCGTTTTGTTTTTACAAATGATTTTCTGCCACACTTTCTTTCATTATTTACATTTTTCCTGTGCGAACTGAATTTCATAATGCTGGGTTGGGGGTTTTGAAAAATTTCAGTAAAGACTATTTAACTTCGTGATAGTCAAATGGTTGACTAATTCTTTATTCCAATTTAGATCGACGCTCCGTCAGCAATATTCATGATTCACTTCACTATCTGGGGATGAGTTCTGGTTTCTAGTAACATTGAGCCTTTATGTGGTACATTGGAAATTGGCAAAAGGTAGACTCTATGTGGAGGTGATAAGTTATTATAGTCTGGGTATTATTGGTTTTTTTTATGGTATATGGGTGTGGGGAGAATTGTTAGGGGGGATCATTCACCCCCCCCCCCCACCCTCCTTTCTTGAGATTCTCATTATTACTGCTTTTGATTTTGTCTTTTTTTTAGTTTATATGTTGTACGTGTTTTAAGGCTTTTCTAATTTCTTAAATCCCTTATTAGTTGTGGATGTGGGAGGGTGGCCATTAAATTAAGCATTTGGGCGCTAACATTTGAATGGTTTGGATTGATTGACCTCGTTTGTAAACAATTTCATTCAGAAATTTTATTTGGTGTTCCATTGAAATCATTTTGTCAATATCTTTGTCTTCCCTAAGTTTCAAATCCGTTATTACCTTTGTTTTCCTCTCCTCCTTGACAGACCTTCGAATGTGACCTAGTTAAAAGACTCTTATTTGACTAATTCATCGGTTTTGCCTTGGAAGGACAACAGAGAACTTTCGTAGCCTTTAACTTTTGAAACCTTCTTGTATGTCAATGTCCTTTTGAGCTAATAGTCCTAGAGTTTCATTTAACTTACGTTCAAGTTTGTCATAGTCAACAGTACGATCATTAAAATCCTTGTACCTCTCAAAACTCAGCTGTTGTTTTGAAGTGCAACTAAGCCACTATCCACCGGATACTATTATAGATTCCCTGAGAGTCTACTAGTTTCTCCTGCGAAGTGTTATAGTTAAAGAATTTCAAGAAAAATGATTATACAAGCTTTCAAGATGAAGAAAGGTATGAGCATGTTGGTCAGAAGGTCACAAGATCACAAGAGGGCTAAAGATTACAAGAGAATGAAAAGATATGATGTATGGCTGATGATCTCAAGAAGCTCAAGATTACATACAAGTCAAGCTAAAGGAACAAGCTCAAGCCTAAAGTCAAAAGATCACTACACATATCACAAGATAAAGATCAAAGTTCAAGACTACAAGCAAGATTGAAGACATTCTTAGAATGCTAGCTTAAGATTTTGTAAATTGGAGTGACCTCCCTTAGGGGGAGATTGTTAGAAATCAAGAAAAGTCTCGGTTACTCCTAAATATGTATCTCGTAGGTCTTAGATAATATTTGGAACTTATGTAAGCTAACCAGGCCAAGCCCATAGAAAGCCTATTGGTGGCCGGCCATGTAACACATATAAATACTCTCTCCATGCCTTGGAGAGGGTGTTGGTCATTTCATTAATAAATATTCTCTCTTTTGTTTCTGTCTCTAGAAGTGTCCAACCACTATTTCTCTTTCTAAGATTTCTTGCTTTGATTATGTGTGTGATTAGATAACTAGTATTCTACAATCTTAAACTTTGAAACTGTAAGAGAGGCCATACAATTTGAAAAGGTAAAACATAGACCTAAGTGTGGGCATTAGTTTCAAATCCATACGTTAAGAAACAAGTGAGATATGGCCATTTAAAGTTGAGTGATTTTCTAGACAGGCCACTATATTTCCTGCCTTAGTGTAAAAGTGTAATACTTGTTATTTATAAGTGTTTTTCACATGTAAAGATTTATAAAACTTCACTACAAGTGTGTAGGGGTGATAAAACTTTATAAAACTCATATGCATATACCACATGTCGCATTGTACCTAAGGCGTCTTAATTATTTAGGTCGCGGTTAGGATCTGTTGTTCGTTGAACTTGTGTAGTATTCTCGTTGTATCACTTCGTTGAGGTGAGTTTCATAGCCTCACTTTTAATTGTTTAATATTTATTTTGAAATACTTTGGGGTGAGAATACATTGCTCGTTTGACAAGTACTTTAAACTTTTACGTATTGCCTAAGTTACCATTTCCATAAAGTCCCTACTATCATGAACTGTTAATTACTTTGTAAACACGAATGTTGTGTATAGATCTATTGGGGTTGACACCCCCTCCCCCCAGTCCGGGTAAGTAGCGATTACTTGATTACCATGTCAAACGGACGCATTCATATGAGTAGTAATTGGGTGTTTTGGCAAGACAAAGAATATCGGGGCAACAACTTGTAACAACATAAACATCAGTTAATGCTTCAATGTCATGAGCTTAGTGCAATAGTAATACTTTTCCGTATATTATATTTATTACAATTGTGACTTGAAATCTTGTGGTTCATGTTACCTTTTAATTACTTAAACCTATGATCTCACCAACTTTATGTGACTTTTAGCATGTATTTCTCATGTCCATAACTTGCAGGTTCATAACTTGCATGGTCTCGGTTAGCACTTTGAAGTCTCATGTTAAAGTCACCATTGCGGTTGCGTCACATTGGAGATTTCTTGCATAAACTTTTATCCTTTGATTGTATCAAAACTTATCTTTAAGTTTTGATGTGAAACATTAAGAATTGTCTTGCTGGAGAACCTTACCCATGTATAGGTCGTTCTTTATATCTTGTGTTCTTTGTGCTATGAAGGCATACCCTGTTTACCTTCCGCTATGTTATTTTTGGGGTGTGACAAGTTGTAACACCCCTATTTTTACAGATAGCAGCGGAAGCTAATCTGGGGTATTACTTCAAGGTACAACAGTCATAATCATAGAAAACAAATCAAAAAAGAGTCTTTTTTGAAAAATAATTTATATTTCATTATTTCTTTAGAGTTTTTTACAACCGAGAGGTTCCTGAAAATCAAACAAAAAGTTTAGAATGACAACGTTTTTCCATCTTCATGTCCCCTCGCCACTTCCGTTCCATAGTTACCTGAGATAAAAACTGCTAAAAATCAACACAAAGGTTAGTGAAATCCATAGGTTTAAGTAATATAATTTGAATGCAAATACAATATTGGCTAGCGTGATATAACACGCCGATATTGAAAACATAATTAAAATTGCCATGTAGCTCAAATCCGCGAGGTCGCGGAGTAAGGATGTAGAGGTGGTGTGTGATAGCGTTGCGTACGAGCGCCCTGCGGCTGGTCAGGGGGAGGCCTGTATGCTGCAGAGCAGCTAGGGCCCGCGTGATTTCTAATGATGTGCGAGAGAGATTGTGTTAGGCGAGGTCTAGACGGGCGAATAGACGGCGAGGCCTAATAGTTAGTCAGATTCCGGAGCTAGGATCAGCGCTCGAGCGATAGATGGCTACATAACAGTAGCATCATAGCTGTAGGTCTCGTGAGTGGTTATGGGATTGGTAGTGGCACGATTGAGGAGGCTCTAACAGCACCCATGTGCATCTTACACACTTGTAATTCTATACACAGATTGTGACACGCATACCGCAGTGCACACCTGCCCCATCACTCATGAGCGCGAGCTGCCATCCCCCCACAACAAATTATCATTGCAGAGAGCGCGAGCGAGAGAGCGAGCGTCCCTCTGTTGACTCGCCATCTCAACCCAACACACTCACCAACACCCCAACAACCCTACCATCCCCCATATTTTGACGGCACACACGCTCGTGAAGGTAGAGCCGCTAGAGCGTGAGAGTGCGCGAGCGAGTCGCGCGATCGTGCGAGCGAGAGCGCTAGAGTGCGCGCGCGTATGAGAGTCGCGCGAGAGGAGTGAGCACACACACACACACATACGCTGCGTGCGAAATCCTCCTAGTTGTTATATATCTTACTAGCTTGTATCTAACGTGGCAAGAATGTAGAGAGAAAAGGTAAATGAGTAGAGAAGCGATGTAGAGTGAGAGAGTAGAGAATACAAAAAATCTCTCTCTATATCTCTCTGAGAGAGGGGTGTTGAGCATATCTCTCTATATATCTATCTATTTGGTTTAGGATCAGGGGGTTTACCACCACACGACGAATCCGTATAAGCGATTCATTATTGCAGCGATAGATTGTGTGAGGCGCGACATATCTATCTACTCTATCTCGTTTATGAATTGTTTAGAGGCACACACTTGGAAACACCTCTATAGATCATATCTACGGTAGGGGTGGTAAATGGGGGGATTTTTGTAGTAGAGATGAGCGATAGAGAGAGAGAGTCGAGAGTTTAAATGTTCAGAGAGAGTGCGGTATTGTGTAGGTTTTTAATTTGAATATAAGACACACACACATATCTCTATGTATATCTATTTGTTAATAAAAAATGCGCATAGGGAGTGCACGAGCACACATATGATAAATATATTGATTTAAGATGTGTGCGGAAGGAGGGATGGAAAACATCTACTACATTAATCTACATAACTATCATTAGGGGAAACACATCTCATATTATCACTATTATATCTATATGACAACACACTATATATAATTCAGATGTCAATAGGTTGGGTATTGGTTAGGTAATTTGTTTGGGTTTGTGATGAGAGAGTGTGTGCGAGAGAGAGAGTGGTGACGGGGGAGGGGGGGAAAAATATTCCTATCATAATCTATCTCTAACCACACTATGAAATAAAATTATCAGCTAGCACGAATTAGCTAAAGCAAGATTAAATAGAGATAGTGATAGAAAATACACTCTAAGAATAAAATTCTTGATAAAAAATAAATAGAGAGAGATGAAGAGAGAGAGATCGAGCGAGTTATTATTGCTGAGTGAGATGTATTACTACTATGTTGTTGTTATATATAAAAATAAAAGAGAGTAAAGAGTTCACATATCAATATGAATCTCTCATAGATATTTAAAAGTAAAACAAGAGCATAATGACACACACAAAAATAGAATCTAGAGAATATCAAGCTAATAAAATAGAATAGCGCCTAAGCAATAAGAAAATAAAAGAATTACCTCTCTCTTCTCTATCACACACACACTCGATCACACACCACGATATTGTATGTGTATTATTGTAAGTTTAAGAGAGAGAGTGTGTGAGAGAGAAGTAGATGCGCGTTACAAAAGCGATTTGGTAGAGTATATTAAAATATTATGGAATAATACATCTATAAACAGAATCCAGACTTTAAAAATAAGATAGAATGCACGAACCATACAATGACAACATATTATGAGTGAACTCCCGTATCCAGAGAGTGGAGTGAGCGTGTGTGAGCGAGAGCGCAATCAAAAATCTATCCATATTTTTCTAATTGATTGAAAGATAAACACAACAGGAGGGATCAAAAAGTAAATATTTTATTTGTAAATAAAAGTACATTCGCTTACAAAATCTTGAATAAATTCAAGGAAGAATGAGATATACCTATAATGAGAACTACATAATTATCAACTAGATTGTTGATAACATATAAGACACATAAGTTATATTAAATCTAAAAATAACTTTTATAATTATAAAAACATATATTATATATATACAAAAAAAGACTTAGCTACTCAATCCTTGAAAATTGAGACGACTTACATAATTACTGCTCTAGAGCTGAGAGCTATAAAATGCGAGTGAAACACACACAAATTTTGTTAGAAGCGACTAAGAATGTATATCGACACTATCACTCAATAATATAAATCGATCAAAAATCAACTAAAGATATAAATGGATATTTATTTCAGTGCATGTGTGTAGAGTAATCTATCTCTCAGGAAGGAAGGATAGATAAAAGAAGAGAGAGAGAGATTTAGAAATCTTGTATAGAGAGTGAAGTGTGTGTGTGAGAGGGATTTTCTAAAATTGATATGTGTGTTTGGAAATAAATTACACGGAGACACATGAGGTGTGGAGCTGTAGTGTTTAGGTTGACATGAGAGTAGAGAGAGAGTGAGAGGGATACACTGGTTTTAAAACACTGACCTCTTAGGAGCGGAGAGAGCGGCATGTGGTGTAAGTATACTTTTAATGTTAGGGGATTTGATGAGTAGAGAGGTTGATACTATTAGGTGTGGGTTGGGTTATTAGATTTTGGTTGGAGTGTATTGGGTTATGGTGAGTAGAGAGGGCGATGTCTCTTAATAAAATGCTACACAAAATCTATACACACAACACATATTACTCAGATAAAAATATCATGTTTAATTAAAGGAACAAGAATCTGACTAAATCTGAGATTAGAGAGAACACATAATACCACGTGCGTGTGTGATACTCCTCTCCTTAATTAAAAATATCTGATCTAATGAACAATTATAATAAAATAAAAAAAAAAATAAAAAAAAAAATTTAAATTTAGGTTTTTATGTATGGGGTAAGAAAGATGAGAGAGAGTGAGAGATATCGATGGATGACATATACACACACTAGAGTCTTTTCGCAAAGGTGTTTAACATCTCACACACACACACACACACAAATAAGAGGAGGTGTTAGTAGTGTGAGTAGAGAGCGCTATTGAATTATATGAGTTGCTTGAACACACAGTGTTTAAATGAGTGTGAGAGAGTTGAGCGAGTGATCACTCATCGTTTTATTTGGGAAGGGGTTGTTTATAGTATTTTGAGGTTATGGAGGGGTGGTGATTGGTTTAATTGGAATTTAGGTGGGATTAGGGATGGGAGGTTGGATGTTATGGATGTTTGGGTAGGTAGGTTTGGGTTTGGGGGGATGAGTGGGGTGGGGTTTTAGGTTTGTTTAGGATAGGGGAGGAGTTGTGTGGTTTATTTTGTTAGAGTGGGAGGGTTGTTTTGTGGGGTAGGAGGTTTGTAGGTGGTGTGGGAGTGATGTTGTTTGTTTTTAGGGGATTTGGGTTAGTTTGGGGTGTTTTGTTGGATGGGTGTGTTGGGGGGCTTATGGGTTAGAGGATTGAAATTTATTTAGTAGTTTGGAGATTTATGTAGTTAGAGGGAGATATTGAAATGTTGTATCACATTTTTAGTGTTAGTGGTTTCTTGTTCCTGCTTTTTGCACCAGGCAATTACTTTTAAGTAGGTGGAAATTTTTAAATTTTTAAGCTTAGAGAGCGTAATAAGTAGTTTAAGGCCTGTAGAAAAGCATTAGTACTTGTTAAAATCTAATTTGAAGGTATAAATGTATTTGGCTGTCCTTAAGCCAAACACAGCAGCAAGCACATTGCACCACAAGTCACATTTCAAATTACATAAATTTTTGTCACTTTTCCATTTTGGATTTTTCTCCATTATCCTTGTAGAGTTTAATAAAACCTTTTACACCTAAGTAGAACTCACTCTACTAGATTTAGCTTATTGCAAAAAAATCACACCTTAGGTCCAAAAATAAGCTGAAAACTTACTTAAGAAAAAAAGTTCTAAATTAGGCTATCAAAAACTAGCACTTTCTCGTCCAATTTTCTTTCTTAATATTGTTAACTCAAGTAAATTTTTAGTGGGAAAATTCCATTTCATAATCATCTTACTAGAATAAAGCATCTTCAGTTTCCAAATTTTTTATCAGTATGATGCTCATAATAAGCAAAAATCCAAAACCTTGTCAAAAGCATACTTGCTGTAACACCATGGATTGGCTTATTCTAGCTTATTCTTTATTAAAAGTTGAAAGTTCTTTATTAAAGTTGTAGGAATAAGCTGGTTGTCAACTTTGTAGTTTTAAGTTTTTGCTCATTCTCAACGTTCAATAAGCTAAATAAGCGAAATTCGTGGTCCTGTTGGTAATTATCTATTAGTCTAAAGCACCCGTTTTACATTAGAGGGTAAATTTCAAGAATTTTTGCCCCGCCTACCCTCGTACTGTCCTTTTTATCACTTATCTACGCGTGTTTCCTTTTTCTTTTTTAATTTTCCTTTTTAATTATAATATAATATTAGTAATTAGTTTTAGATTTTTAATAAATCCAATTAGTTGAAAAATAAAAAGTAGAAATTAGGGCTTTTATTTTTTATAACTTTCTGCACCTTTTTAGTTTCTAAAAATCATTTTTCCATATTTTTCTCATTAAATTTGTATTTTCTAGGAATTAAAATAGTTTTTAGTTATTACTTTTTCTTAGATAAATCATATAAAATAGAAAAAATAGTTGAAAAATTAAAATGCTTTTTGCATTAATTTTTCATTTTAAATCTAGTATTTTTGAAAAATAAAAGAAAAATTTTAGTGTTAATTTTTAGAAAAAGTTTATTTTTAATAATTCATTAAATCTTTAGAAATTCATAAAAAATTCAAAAATACATAAAAATTTCTAATTCTTTTTCCTAAAATTTTCATTTTAAATTTGTGATTTTTTAGGTGTATAAAGTTTGTTAAAATTGAGCTGTTAGTTTTTAAATTTCAGTTTAAGCTCGCATTTAATTCATTGTGCATTAATTTTTCGGGCCTTATTTCATTGTTTCTTTAATTCTTGCTATTCAATTTAGTGTAATCAACAAAATCAACATATTCCATATCATTCTAAAACTCGAATTCCGAATATTATTCAAAGTCTCAAGTCACGATTTTCAGTTCGTTGGGACAGATGTAACGACCCGATTGTACAATACTTCCCCCGGATAAAAAAATATACGAATTGTGTTTCTTTTGTGAGATTTTTACCTTTAATCTTTCTCTGGTTGATTAATGTTTGGGAAAGAAATTCTTACGAGATTATTACTAATACGTATATAAATTTGATTACTACACAACCAAATTTTGGCGCCGCTGCCGGAGAATTCGTGAACGTTGTTTAAGAGTATCGTTCGAAGTAAGAGTTTTTTGAAGATCCTTCCATTGGAAGTTTATTTTGCTATATTTTTGAAAAATATAAAAAGTTCATTAATATCGATTTCCTATCGAATTAATATAAAAAATATATAAATAAACAGTTGATACTTATATCCATCTTAAACCATTTCCAATTAACAACACAACAAATCGTGAATACTATGCGAGGTACACGGACCTTTAAGTATACAACTAAAGGTGAGTTTAAGGGAAAGTGAATAGCTCTTCTCTAAGACACAGTCATTGCGGCTCGCTAAAGCATTTCCGCTCACATGTTGAGTATTCTAGAGACGTATCTGAAGCGTGTAATAAACGATTACCAAAAATATTTTTGTGTTTCATCCGTAGTATAAAACTAAAAAATTTAATTCTTCTTCCCAAAACGAATCTTCTTATTCTTAAAGTCTTCTTTCTTACTTTTTCACGAGTGCATCGCACTCGTTTCATCCTTGGAATATACAGTCCAAGAAGACGTAAATAGTCGACGAACTCAGACACCAGACAAGAGGCAATCCCTCTCATTTGATCCGATTTCCATTGGCCGACTACCGACCTATGGCCGAGCAAACTCCAAGCTCCCACCCGCGGGGTTTGAAATGCTATAGTTGTACCGATAATTAATTGCTCAAAACCTTTGAACTTAATTCTCCCTCCATTAATTTGGGTTCAAACCCGAATTTTTCGTGGAGGGAATGAGAGGCCCCATAGCTCATATCCGTCATTTCGAGAGCATTACAACCAACCATAGTACCCCGATGTACCTAACTCCCGACCATCAAAACTTCTTCTCTTTTTTCCATTTCACTTGGATGGGTAGCCAAGAAGAACGTGGCTAGACAAAGAACCCCCTAAATTCCATACTCACATGGGGATGACCTTAGTTTCTAAGTTAAAACCATCAATTTTTTCTTTTCCCACCCAAAGACCACCTATCTTCGGAACGAAATTAACGAATTTTCGTCAAATTGCTCAAGAATCTTTCTTCCGAAGCTGGACGTTTTCAAGGAACATCTTAGGAAGTGTACCCTCAAACCATGGTTTGTTTCACTAATGCACCAGAATTAGAACACATTCTAGAATTCTTTGAGCTATAATGACCAAGATTTCCTTAATTCTTTCTGCTGCCTGGAGGCAATTTTCTCTACAAAATCCAAATGACGGGTACAAATCATAGAGAAAAAGCCAAAGTTATTGTTCACTGAACGCCGTGATGCGAGTGAGTACAATGCTCCTCCAACTTCATCTAAACTAGCATCTAGCTTTGAGTCCAACAACATGGCTAGCAGCAGTAGAGGATAAGAGGACCGTAACCTTTAGAATGAAAGGAATGAAATGACAAAACATATGAAAGCTCTTTGACTACTCCCGTTCCGATAATAGCGGTTGAGGAAGGTGTACCACTTTTGGGAAACTACCAGAGTTTTTAATGTATAGCCCAAGGACTAGTAGTAGTTTAGAATACCCGTTATCACGATATTTCCAACAATGTCACAAACCGCTTCGGTTGGAAATTTTGTTCAAAATGGAAATTCCGGGATAACCGTGCCCTAACTTGGGCAAAACCAAATTAGACCACCAGATTATAATCAACCCGATCCACAAGTTTCGAGACCAAACTAAGGAAACAAATGCAATGCAAGGTTTTAAAAATGGGAATAGATATGTTAAACCCAAACCAATCAAGTTAACCAATGAGTGTAAACGTCGGGATTTTCTCAACAAGCCTCAATCTTATCAAGTCCCGAGTGCACCAACTCAGTTTACTTATTGAGTTTGACTACACAAAAGCGAATGATTGCTACTTGTGAACAACTTCAAAAGAATTTGAATGATTTTAAAAAGGAACAACAAATTTTCAAAAGAACAAAGAAATTTTTCAGAATATGATGCTTAACCCATGTTTCAAAAGCAAATGGAAAATAATAATAACCTCAAGTTCACAGGGACTTTAACCGCTAAACACAATGCCTAAGCCTAAAATGAATGCAAAGGGATTACCACTCCCGTAGTGGTGTTGTTTTAGATGGACCCTTACCTCCTATGCCTCCTCCTTTTGTCAATCCAGACAATGAGGTTGCCCCCCCTTTTAAGGAAACCGAGGTGAAAAAGGACCATGTCAAACTTTAAAGTTCCCACAAAAGTACCAGCAAGAGTCCAACCTCCGGTAGTTCAAATTAGGGAAAAGTCCAAAACAAAGAAAAAGAACCCATTGTTGAGCCTAGAGTTGTTAATGAACCTTTAAAGACCAAAACAAATTTGCCTTACCCTTCAAGGGTTGAAAAGGACAAAACCGTGAGAGAGATATATCTTAGCTTCAAAGTTCATGCTAAAGAAATCTTCGAGAGTCTTCATTTGAAACTAGCTTTGCAGATGCTCTACTTCACTGGCCCAATTTGCTCTGATAATTTAAAAGTTTGTAAGTAACAAAGACCAAGTTTAAAATTGAAATAACAACAGACACCAATGAAATTCTAAATGCTGCCTGCGGTCATTCACAAAAAGCTTCCCCGAAAAGCTTGGTGCCCGGGTCGATATCTCATTCCTTGTGGAGTTTTGGGGAGTTTTGAATAATTACTTACTCTAAGCGGACCTAGCGCAAGTAATCAATCTCATGCCCTTGTCTATTTGGAAGAAATTAGACTTCCTGACCTTACAAAGTACTAAGAAGGGTTCTAAATTAGCCGAATCGAACAATTCTAAAACCCCTTGGAACCGAAAATTGTTTTCGGGAAGGTCGGAAAATTCTATTTCCCAAAGTCCGATTTGTGATTCTAACTGGATGCTGCAGACCCTCGAGTTCCTTTGATTTTAGGAAGGCCATTTTTGAGCACAGCTCATGCCTTGATTGATGTTTATGAGGGGGAAATCATTTTGAGACATGATGATCAATCTTTGATACTTAAGTGTGGTGACACTCCCACGGTTTCTTATGACAATTCTGAGTCAGTAAACGCAGACCTTATTGATGCAACATGTGCGGAGTATGCTACAAAAGTCTAGGACTTTACCAAAAGTGGTGACACACTTCCTATTATTTGGGACCCCTCTACTAACTTTCACCCTTTTGAAGGAGGTGCGATGCTTCCATCACCAGAATAGAAGAGTTTTTAGAAATGATGAATCTTTAGACATGAATTGCAAATCATTTTAATTAATAAGATGAGGAAGTGTCTCTTTAGAATCAATTGCTTGAAGTTTTAAATGATGATCCTTTTTCACACTTTTCTCTCTAAAAACAATTAATAATGTTGAATCAGTCAAAACCATCGATTAAAGAACCACCCGCTTGAACTCAAAAGATTTGCCTGCTCATCGTGAATAAGCTTTTCTTGAAACAGATAAGAAATACCGGTCATAATTTCAAAGATTTAAAAAGATGAGAAGTTGAAACTTATTCTGATGTTCTTCAAGGCTCACAAATGCCTGGTTAAGCTTTGGAAAATCGCCGACCTTAAGGGTATCCGACCCAAATGTTTGTAACACACAAAATTTTAATGGAGATGAGTTCAAACCAGTGTTCAAATGCAAAAGAAGTCAAACCCAAGATTCATGGGTGATTAAGAAGAGGTCATCAACCTTCTTGATGCAGGCTTAAATCTACCCCATTTCGTATAGCCCCCCCCTGGGAAAGCCCGGTTCATTGTGTTCCCTAAAAAAAGGAGGAATGACCGTGGTTCAAAATATGACAATGAACATCAATCCAACCCCCCACCGACTTGTGACGCGGTTTGGAGAGTTTGCATTGATTTATAGGAAGCTTAATGGATGCACAGGAAGACCATTTTTTATTTTCCCTTACCTTTTTATGATACAAATGCTTGAAAGGTTATCGGAAATGAGTTTCTTTGTTTCTTAGATGTGATTTTTCTCTGGTATTTTCCAAATCCCAATTGACCCCAAGACCAAGAAAAGACTACCTTTAACTTGCCCTTATGAACCTTTGCCTACAAAAGAATGCCTTTTTGGCCTTTTGTAAATGCACCGGGACCTTTCAAAGGTGCATGACCGGCCATATTTTCATGATATGATCGAGAAACCCGATGAGTTTTTCTGGATGACTTTCGATTTTGATAAATTTTTTCAAAGTCCTTGTTAATCCTTATAAAATGCTTATCCGTTGTGAAGAAACAAATCTTGTCGCTTAATTGGAAAAATGCCATTTCATAGGTAAAAGAGGGAAAGAGTTTTTGGGTCCATAACATTTCAAAGAAGGTCTTCGAAGTTTGATGCAAAGTAAAGTGATAGCTAAATTAACCTTACCCGACCCACGGTAAAGGGAGTTCGAAGTTTTTTTTAGGTCATGGGGTTTTTATCGAAGGTTTCATATCAAACTTTTCGAAAATTCAAGACCCATGACTCATCTTTTGGAAAAAGAAACTCCTTTTGTCTTTTCGGATGAGTGTAAACAAGCTTTTAATGATCTTAGAAAAAAATTGATTGAATCACCGATACTTGTTGTGCCTAATTGGGATTATGATTTTAAGATCATGTGTGATGCTAGTGATTTTGCTCTTGGAGCAGTTTTAGGTCAAAGAAAGGATAACATTTACTCATCCTATTCATTAATGCGATAAGACTATACCGGGCTCAACGTCCATTACACCACAACGAAAAGGAAATGCCTAAAGCCGGAGTATATCCTTGGGAGAAAGTTTTTCGACCCTATCTTGTCTTAACGAGACCATAGTGTAAACAATAATTCACTATCAAGTACTATGCAAGCGCCATAATACCAAGTCAAGGTTACTTAGATGGATTCTTTACTCCAGGAGGTTTCAATATTGAAAATAAGGGTTAAAAAAAGGAGCTGAAAATTAGCCGCCGATCACCTTTCCTCGACTTGAAACCCTCACAAGAATGAACCTAGCAAAGCAAACACATAACTGAATCTTTTCCTTTAGAGTCCACTAGTGAAATTTGAATCAGTATAAAGAGATTAATGTAATAGAACATGTGAGTAATTAGAATGAGTAAAAAGTTTTATGAAAAAGTTGTGCGTAATAATGTGAATGTGCTGAGTGATAATACCACCCATGGTTTTCGCCACTTTGCGAACTAACCATGAGGTTTAATTTTGTCTTAAAAAAGGAAATGCGTTTCACAAACAAAAGAAGAAAATGTTTCAAAGATGGCAAAACACTACTCATGGATGATCCTTAGCGTTTAAGATTTTGCGGACCAGGTCATAGACGATGTGTATTTTGGTAGTGAAAGCGCATGAGATTCTCATGGCTTGTCATAGTGGACCCACGGGAGGCCACCATAGTGCCAATTACACCGCTCGCAAAGTCTTTGACTCCGGATTTTTTTGGCCCACCATTTATAAAGATGCTATAAACTTGGTAAAACATTGTGATGCTTGTCAAAGGAAGCAAAATCTCTCAAAATAGATGAAATCCTCAAAATGCAATACAAGTTTGTAGATCTTTGATTTGTGGGAGTGATTCATGGTCCATTTCCATCTAGTAGGGGTAACAAGTACATCCTAGTTGCAGTAGACTATTTGTCCAAATGGGTGGAAGCTAAGGCTTTACCTACGAATGATGCCTCGTGTTGTTTGCAAGTTTTTAAAGAATCTTTTTGCTAGATTTGGAACCCCTCGGCAATTAACATGATAGAGGCACACAGTTTGTAATACCAATTTGCAAAGGTCATGGCAAAGTATGTTGTGACCCATCGACTTTCGACTCCTTACCACCTCAAACGGTGGTCATCGTTGAGGTTTTCAATAGGGGAGATTAAGAGAATTCTAGAAAGAACGCATAGGGAAATAGAGCTTCCATTGGATGATAAGCTTTGATGATCGCACTATGGGCTTTCGGACTCCTGCCTACAAAACTCCTATGGGATGTACTTCCTTAAAAAAAAAATTAGGTTGTGGTTTTGGGAAAGCTTGCCATATCCCTAATGAGTTGGAACATAAAGCTTTCTGGGCCCCTTAAGCATAACAAATCTAAATCTTAATCTTGCAGTGCAAATAGAAAATCACAAATTAATGAGCTTAATGATATAAGAGATAACTTATGAGAATTCTTTGCTTTATAAAGAGAAAACGAAAAGGTTACATGATTCAAAAATTAAAAACCGAGTTTTTAATGTTGGGGATCAAGTACTTCTTTTTAATTCAAGGCTAAAGATTTTCTCGGGGAAGCTAAAATCTCGATGGTCAGGACCTTTATACGATGCAAATGTTTTCCCCCAATAACAGTGAACTTTTTCAAAAAAGATTGGTTCCAAACTTTTAAAGTCAATGGTTCATAGGGTGAAACATTATTTTGGGAAGAGGTCCATAAAGAAATTATCCCAGATGTCCAAGACCGACCCACCATGAAATACTAGTTGTGGGGGAAATGAGTCAACGAAGGGACACTATAATTAAGCACAAGCGCTTCGTGGGAGGCACCCCATGGCTTTACTTTTTTTATCCTTTTTATTTTCGTTTTCAAGCTATTTTCTTTGCTTCCCCAAGGAACAAATTAATTCGGGGGCGATTAGAGCTTGTACTCGGTTAACGAAAAAACTAAGCAGTTTCAGAGATAGCTTTTGAGCTAAAAAATGTAAAAGAAGTGAGGAAGCTTGTTCTTTGTCAGTTCTTGTTGGTTTGTTTGTGATTTTTGTCTAGGTTTTCGGATTTATGGATGCTTTCATGGTTTCAAAATATTGGGAAGGACAAAGCAATTTCTACAATATCCATCGAATGGTCTCCAACTTCTCTTCAAAATGGGAAAAACACTAATCTCTTAGACTTGTTCCTATTTTCGAACTCAATCTATTCTTTTGGCAAGACCATTGAATTTTTGTTAAAGATTCCTTTTGACCCTTATTTTTAAACTTTGAGGACAAAGTTTCATTTTAGTTTGGGGAAGGATATCTTCGATATTGACTTGCACTTCACGCAACCTTGTTTGAATCTTTTTGAATTGCCTTTTTGTGAAAAAAGTGAGAAATTTTAAATTTTTGCTTACAAGAAAAGCTCAAAAGAAGCTTAAGTTTGGAAAAAACACCACTTTTTGGTAGAACCGATGGTGAGAAATAAGTTAATTTGTCTTGACCGGTGAAAAATGCCCTACAAGTTCTTTAACCTACTTTTTGTAGGGCCAAGCTTTCACAAATCCTATTGCTTTGGATGTTAAAATGGTGAGAAACAAAGAAATGATGTATTAAAGCTAAGTGTATTTGTTTAAGCAAGTTTATTTAGGAAAACTTAAAGCTTAAATGAATGATGTGGTCTTTTTACTACTTCCCATACAAGCTCTTAACACACTTATTCATACGTCTCTTTTTAATTAGCTAAGTCAAAACCAATTCATTAGAAAAAGTACTTACAATTTTGAAAAAGAATTCAATTTAATAGGTAAGAAAGAGTTTTGGTTTCAAATTTTAATAAGTTGCGTTTCCCTAAAAGAAATTTTTCCATTTCATCAAAAAGATAAATTATAAAACGACTGCCAATGACGCATTTCTAATCAAAAGCATTATTTTTCGTGCCAATGAAGCATTTCAAAAAAATAGAAAAACAAAAGCATATGTTATTTTTTTAATCTTGGCGTATCCATGTTGAAGAAAAGACCTCGGATGGGGCGAAACTAAGGATAAAACTATGTAACTGGAATCAAGGTTCGTCAGGCAATTCAATCGCTAGGGACGCGGCCTAGGTGATGATGCAACTAAGGAACCTTTGTGATTTCTAAGCTTGTAGGAAAAGGTGTTGTCGCGATAACCCCTCAAAAATTTAGCAGCGGTGTGAGTGGGTTCGAATCTAAAACACCGGTTGTTGTTGCATATCCTATTTGGGAAGAAAGGCCTAAATAGGGTTTTCGAACTAAGAACAACATTCCTATTGCAAGATAAAAAAATGATTATAGTACACAAAAAATAAAAGAATGGTAAAAATTCATTTTCTTAAATCATTTATAAGTTTATGTTCCTAGCCTTTTTAGGCTTTGAGTCATGGTTTACTATGTTATTTAACAATTGAGCTCACAAAAAGGCTTATTTGTAAAGCTTAGATTGAAGTTCAACTAAAAGATAAATTGATCTATGGTTGAGTTAAAAAGATGCACACAGCATAATCATTAATTTAGTCCCGGGAGTGAAAAGTTCACAAGTTGTCAGTAAAGACTTTAATCATTTGGACTTAAATTGACAATGAACATGGTTTATTAGCTTTGTTTTAGTCCTAGTGAAAATCAAGGATGACATTTTCCTCTTTTGTGCTCAATTTAATCGGGAGTAGCCTATTTCGATGAGCCTAAAATAGCAAACCTTGCAATATTATGCATTAACGTGTTTCCAAGGATTAAAATGATGAGAAAATGAAAGTTGTTTTTTAAAAAAAAGTATTCATAAAAGGTTCTAAATCAAGGGCATTCTGGAACTCTTAGTTTAAAACAAAGATAAAACAAGGAAAATAACAGATTAAAAATTTTAACAAATAGAAATTTAAAGAGAAAAAAACAAGTGTAACCCTTCATAAACATTGCGTGAGGACACGGCAATCCTTTAGTTTGGGGAATTTTGATATTTGCTTAATTGTACACTAATTTACCCGGGATTTTGCCTAATAAAAGCCAAATAAATGCCAAAAGAATAGAAAATGTGTGCTTTTGTGTCCAATTGTGCAGGAAAGGATTGAAAAGACAAAAAGAAGCAAAAACGATCAAAAACCGACAAGAAACGGGAAAAAGACAAAGAGTCAAGAGCAAGACAAAGAAATCAGCCAGAAATCACAGCCGGATCAGCCCGACACAGTCAAACTCAGTCAAAGATAGAAATAAAGGAAGTCAAAAGCCAAATTACAAGTCAAGGGGCCAAGAATGTCAAGTGTTCAAAGATTAAGGGCTTACTTTGAAGATTTAAAGATCAAGGGGCTTAATTTGCCAAATGAAGAAAGTGATTATTAAAGAAGGAAAAGAAGAAAGGAAAACACAAGGGCCAGTATTGCCATTATTCAAACCTGTTTATAACTAGAAAAGGGCGGGACATAAGACAAGGACGATTTCTGCCAACTTCTCAAACTTTTCAAATAATAAGCGGCTTTTTAGCAAACAGAATAACAACCCAACGACTCCAACTGAATTTCCCGCCAAAAACCTACACAGCCCAATCCCGATTTTTACCCAACCCCGCTCCCTTTTAAACCCTCAATTCGTTTATAAGCTTCTCTACTCTCAATACAAACACAAACAGAAGTCAAAGAGGAGCCTTGGGACTGCTATAAAAAGAAGAAAAGCAAGCCGAGCACCAGACACCACTTTTTAATGTTTTTTTAGTGTAATTCAAATTCAGTATTTCTTTCAAGTGTTTTAATGTAATTCAACCAAGTTACATGTTATTTCATCAGTTAATTTTCTGTTTTAAACTTTTATCTTGTAATTTCCAATTTTTAAGCAATTTTCTTTCACTTTTAGCAAATAAGCTCACAAGCTCTTGTACTCTTATCTTTAATCTTGTACTTCATAATTCTAGCTTTATCAATTAAGTTTACAAGTATTTGTGTCTTTTGTTTCCAATTCCAAGTCGATTTTGATCATTAAGCTCTTAATAAGCTCAATTGAGCTTATTACTGTTCACAAGCTTAAAATTAGTTAAAATACTGTTTTTAGTCATTAATCTACTCACTTTTGTCATCTTGCATTCAAATGTTGATAACTTGAGGTTATTGAGCTTAATTTGGAAGCTTACAAGCAAATAAGCTCATATTCAGCTTATTGTGATTCTATTGGTTTAGAGGCTTGGGAGCCACTTAGGTTTAAGTTTTTTTTAAGCCACTCATTCAACTAGAGTGGCTAAGGGCTGAGACAACTCTACCTCAGGTTTCAACTTACTACATTTCATTTAAGCCAATTCATAGCTTATTTTCAACTTGCTTATTTCTGTTAAGTCTTCATTTAAATCATGTTCATAAGGTTTACTTAGCTTAAATTTGAATTGTTTTCAGTTTATTTTAGTTTTAAAACTAGTAAAGTATCACTGTCACTTTTTCTGTCATAAGTAGTAGTAATATGTTTATAGAGTAACTTGCTTATTTCTCTTAATAAGCTAGTAGTTTTACTTCTTAAATAGCTTTATTAGGTTAATTCTAGCATAAGTAGATAAAAAGCTTTACAAAGTTTTAGAGTCTAAAAGGTTTTAGGTGAAAATGAATTTGGCAGTTTTAGATTAAGGTGTGTTTGGTTTAAGCATGGTTTGACTCTTAAAGTCAAAAGCAAACTGTCTAAATTCTCAAAACAGCTGAGTTTAGTCTTTTAATAAAGATTTACAAAGGTTTTGAAAGCTACATTGATTAATTGTAAGTTTTAGATCTTATAAACCTTCATTTTGCACCAGGGCAAGTTTGACAGTTTAAGTAAGTTTGGAATTTAGAATTTTATAAGCATTTAGGGCTTATAATTAGTTAAGGCCTTTAGAAAAGCATTTAGTACTTGGTTAAGAGTTCTGAATTTAAAGTATAACTTGTATTTGGCTGCCCTTGCCAAACACATCAGCAAGGCACATTGCACCAGCAAGTGAAAATTTCAAATTAGTATAATTTTTGCCATTTTTCCATTTTGATTTCTCTCATTTCCTTGTAGAGTTTAATAAAACCTTGTACCTAAGTAGAACTCACTCTATTAGGTTAGCTTATTTTCAAGAGTTCAGCCCCTAAGGTTTAAAAAAAATAAGCTGTTAAGCTTAGTTTAAAAAAGCTCTAAAAACTGTTTCATTAAAACCTTGCATTTTTCAGCTTCATTTTCTTTCTAAATGTGTTAAACATAGGTTATTATTAGTTTAGATTCTTTTAACATACATCTTAATCTTCAATAAGCAGCTTTTAGTTTCAGCTTTTATCAATTATTAAGCTCAAAATAAGCAAAAATCCTAAAAAGATTAGTTGAATAGCACTTTCTGTGACAGCAACCTTATTGCTTATTTTGAAGCTTATCCTTTGGTCCAAAGTTGAAGTAGCCTTTATTAAAGTTGTTAGGATTAAGCTGATAAGCAACTTTGTAGTTTTAAGTTTTTGCTCATTCTCAATTTTTCAATAAGCAAAATAAGCAAATAGCGTAGGGTTTGTTTTGTAATTCTTTGAAAGTTCAAGGTTGGCCGTTTCTTCTTAAGTGTAAATTTTCTATACTTCGCCCGCCTACCCTTTAGTTTCCTTTCTGTCAATTCCTACCCTGGCTTTCTTAGTATAATAAAAAGTTTAATATTTTTAAATTTTAGTTTTAATAAATTAGGGTTTATCTTTTAATTGATCAAATTAGAGTACAATTAGTTAGTAGAAATTAGGGCTTTTATTTTTTATAACTTTCTGCACCTTTGTAGTTTTTAAAAATCATTTTTCCATATTTTTCTCATTAAATTTGTATTTTCTAGGAATTAAAATAGTTTTTAGTTATTACTTTTTCTTAGATAAATCATATAAAATAGAAAAATAGTTGAAAAATTAAAATTCTTTTTGCATTAATTTTCATTTTAAATTTGTGATTTTTAGATATTAAATTTGTTAAAAGTTGTGTTTTAGTTTTTAAATTTCAGTTTTAGCCCGCGTTTATTACATTTTGTGCATTTAATTTTCGTGCTAGTTAATTGTTTTTCAATTCTTGCTATTACATTTGTAGTATAATCAACAAATCAAATATCCTTTATCATTCTAAGCTCGAATCCGAATATTCCAAATTCTCAATTCACGATTTCGTTGGGACACGACCCGAGTTGTACAATACTTCCCGGATAAAAATATACGAATTGTGTTTTCTTTTGTGAGATTTTTACCTTATATTTCTCTTGGTTGAGAAGTATTTTGGAAAGAATTCTTACGAGATTAACTCTTTACGTATATATATTTGACTACAAACCAAATTTTGGCGCCGTTGCCGGGGAAGTCGTGAACGATTGTTGAAGAGTATTCGTCGAAGTAGAGTTTTGAAGATCCTTCCTTTGGAAGTTATTTTGCTATTTTTCTATAAAAATATAAAAAGTTCATTAATTCGATTCCTATCGAATTAAGTAAAAAATAATAATAAACATTTGGATACTTGATATCCATCTTAAACCATTCCAATTAACAACAAAACAAATCGTGAAGTACTTGCGAGGTACGACGGACCTTTAAGTTTACAAACTATAAGGTGAGTTTAAGGGAAAGTGATAGCTATTCTCTAAGTAGTCATTGCGGCTCGCTAAGCTTTTCCGCTCACTTGTGCGTATTCTTAGAGACTTATCGTGAAGCTTGTAATAATCGATTACCAAAAATATTTTTGTTTTCATTCCTAATAAAAACTAAAAAATTTAATTTCCCCAAAAAAAAAGAATCTTCTCAATCTCAAATTTTCTTATGTATTATTCGGAAAAGCCAAAAATATTCTTCTTATTCCTCTCATTTGCAAGAAGACGTAATAGTCGACGATCTCGACACCGACAAGAGGCAATCCTCTCAATTTGGATCCGATTACATATGGCGACGAAAAAGCCGACCTATGGATTCGAAGCAACTCCAAGCTCCCACCGGGGGGTTTGAAAGTGCTATAGTTGTACCGATAATTAATGCTCAAAACTTTGAACTTAAATCCTCCCTCATTAATTTGGTCCAAAACCGAATTTTTCGAGGAGGTAATGATGAGGAGCCTCATGCTCATATCCGTCATTTCGAGATGAGAGGGCATTACGTACAATCAAAAAGGTACCCGGTGTACCTAAACACCTACCATCAAACTTCTTCTCTTTCCTTATTCTCTAGGATGGGGTTAGCCTAAACGTGGCGTAGAAAAAGAACCCCCAATTCCATACTCACATGGGATGAAAACTAGTTTCTAAGTTCATCAAGTTTTCTTTTTCCCACCATCAAAGAGACCACCAATTTCGGAACGATAATTACGATATTTTCGTCAAATTGTCAAGAATCTTTCTCCGAAGCTTGGGAGCGTTTTCAAGGAACTTCTTAGAAGTGTCTCACCATGGTTTTCACTAATGCACCAATTAGATTTACCATTCTATAATTCTTTGAGTATAATGATCAAGATTCTCTAATTCGCTGCCGGAAGGCAATTTTTCTCTTACAAAAAGTCTAGAAGGGCTACAAATCATAGAGAACAAAAGCCAAAGTTATGTTCACGGAACGCCGTTTGATGCGAGTGAGTACGAATGCTCCTCCTTCTTCTAATTCATCATCTACTTTGAGTTACAACTAAAAATGGCACAGCAGCATCTACGAGTGATATAAGATGACCATAACCTTTAGGAATGAATGACTGAGTGAAAACTTGATGAAAGTTTTCGTGCCTAATCCCGTCCCGAACATATGCCGGTTGAGGAAAGGTGTACCACTTGTGGTAACAATCATAGCTTTAATATGTGCCCAATGACTAGAGGAGGTTACGAAGCCCCGGTTTATCATGATAATTTCCAACAATTTCAACAAACCGCTTCGGTTGGTAATTTTGTTCAAAATGGAAATTAGTGGTATAAAAGACATAAAACCAAAAATTTAAAAACAAACAACGTCCCTTCCCAACGTAGCAAACCCATACTCACCACTGGTTTTTCCTTTCTAAACCAAGTAAACCATCCAATCAAGGGAATATCCCTCATAAATGGTACCTTACCAAAGTTCACCACAAAATTCTCAAATTGTGCTTGCTAATCAATTGGATAATTTCAAGAAAACCACCGAGGGTAGTATGCAGGCTATGAGAAATCATATTACCAATTTGAAAGCTGAGATTAGGAGTGAAGTTCAAGCTACTTTACAAAACCAAATCAACTCTTTAAAAGGTGAATTCAAGAATGAGTTGAAAAAACTAAATATAATCTTTTCGTGTGTATCAAACTAATGAATTCCTAAACCCAATTTGCAAATACAATGTGAGTGGTTTCTTCAAAACCAAAGTCAGCCTTCTACTTCAACTTCTAGGTACTACACTTTACCGAGTAATACCATCACAAACCCAAGGGGTGAAGTTCGAGCCATTACGACTCGAAGCGGACTTTCTTACACACCGGTTCCACCAATTCCACACCTCTTTTATGAGGGATTTGAACATTTGATTTAGTTGAAAGGAAACCGAGTGTAGGTGACCAAGGATAAGGTGCTACCGAGCACCAAAGACATCCAACCTCCGGTTATCAAAAAATCTCATGACCCGGTTAATCCGGTGAGCAGTTCCAATTTCTCCTGAGCTTCTTCTGCCTCAAGTTGATAATTATTTCACTTTCCAAAGAATTTCTAAAGAGACCCTGTCTTCATATTCCTTCTGAGGGAGCGTTGAAAGAAATTCAAATGATAAAGTGCAAATCAAAAGTTTTGGGAAATGTTCAAAAAGATTCATGTGGAACATTACTTGGCAGATGCTTTGATTTTAATGCCTAAGGTGACCAGAAGTTTTAAAAAGCTTGCTGACAAAACAAAGACAAGTTGATTGAAATAGCAAAGGCACCAATGTTGCTAATTATTACGCTGGTCATTCTCAAAAAGCTTCCCGAAAAGCTTGGTCGACCCGGGTCGATTTCTCTTCCTTTGTGGTTTTGGGAGTTTGATATTCACTTAGCTCTAGCGGATTTAGGTGCAAGTATCAATCTCAAGCCCTTGTCTTATTTGGAAGATAACTTGTATTCCTGACCTTACATGTACTAGAATGGTTCTAGAAATTAGTGGAATCATTTCCGAACAATTTTAAACCTTCTCTTTGGCTAGCGATAATGTGTTCGTTAAAGTCGGAAAATTCTACTTCCCGGTGTCGTTTTGTGATTCTCGACTTTGTTGACAGACCCTCGTGTTCCTTGACTATTGGTAGACCTTTCTTAAGAACCGCACGGGTCTTAATTGATGTTCACGGGGAAGAGCTAGTGATAAGGGATGGTTTGGAAAGAATAGTTTTTAAACCGGATGGTAGCCAAGATAATGAGTCAATCCACATGATGGATGCTTATGATGTTCGGGTCAAAGATGTTTGTGAACCTGAAAGTAATGATGATTCCACAACATCTGCTATTGTTGATGATTTTGAATCTCTTCTGGGGGATATTATTAAACAAAAGGAAGAACTTAAGGGAATTTCTGACCCAGTTGCTAGAAGAAGGGCTTGTTTTGCAAATTTAGATAAGTGTAAAATCACTAGCCAAGGAAGAGTTATTCATTCTCCGAAAAAAGCTTCCATAAGTGCAATTTCACACATTTTTCCAAACGATAATTTTGAGGACTCTTTCACAATGGGGAATGAGGATCTTAATTCTATTCCAAACAAAGAATTAGACAAAGAGATTCTCATTCCAATCCCAAAAGAGTCCAAAATTGGAAAAGATTGTGATTTTCCTTCTTGTGATGATTTTCAAAGCTTCAAGACTTTTTCAAACCCTCTCTTTGAGAAACAAGATGACTTTCCCTCTAGAAATGACGAGTCAATTCTTAAAGAGGAGGTTCATGAGGAGGCTTTTAAGAGTTATTTGAACCCTCTTTTTGAAGATGACGAGGAAATCATTTCTAATGAGGCATCTAGCATACTTTCTCCTAAGATTGATGTTAAAACCATTGTGTCTTTCTTTGCCCCAATTGGGAATTTTGCTAGAAAATGGGCAACAAGTGAGTTTGAAAAAGATAATGTTGAGGTTAATCATGAAGTTTTTAAACATGATAGTGAAAATAGTTTGGGGATTCATGATAATGAGGAAGAGGAAATTGCCTTCCTAGATAGTTTACTTGAAGATGAAAATTTCTTTGAAATGAATGATAAAAAGGTTGAATCTTTTGAAAGTAAGACAAAAGAGGTTTTTGAAACAAAAGTTGAACCTGAGAAAAAGAAAGAGTTACAAGTTTTTCATCCCGACATTGAAATACTTGACCATTTGGAGACTACCTCTTATGTCGGGAATGATTATGTGTTTTATGAGGATTTTAATCTTGTGGATATGATATTCCCCATGAACATTCAGGGAAAGATTTTTGATCCGGGGATAACATTTCATGGGAAATCTTTTGAAAAGGATGTTTTTAATGACAAGAGTTCAAAAGAGTTAGCTCCATCTAAAGCTCTTTTGACTCTTGATGTTTTTGACCCACCCCACCCACCCTTAATGGACTTTCATGTTACTAAAGCATTTTTCCGGTTCACATTTTCTATCTTGACAATCTTTTCTAAAAAGTTTGTTGAACCCGGAATCAAAAATGTTTTGGTATATCTTTCATCCTTAGTTTGGGGAGGTTGTCACCTTTTGGATTTTCTTCACCATTGCTATTATCCACCTTAAAAACCTAGTTTGGGGAAAGGAAGAGTTCAAGCGAAGGGACTCTTTAATAAAAAGCGCTTCGTGGGAGGCTCCCCACATGCTTATCCTTTTTATATTCTTTTTCTATTTTCTATTTCTTTGCTTCCCCATGGAAAATAATTCGGGGGCGAGTCATAGCTAGTACTCGGTTAACAATAACTAAGCCGTTTTAGACGATGTTTTGAGCTAACAATGTAAAAGAAGAGAGGAAGCTTGTTCTTTTTGTCTCTTGTTGGTTGTTTGTGATATTTGCTAGCGTTTTTTCCGGATTTTGGAAGCTCATGTTCAATATTGAGGAAAGGGACAATGCAATTCCCCAATTTCCATTGATTGCATGGTCTCCAATTTCTTCTCTTGCATAAACGGGGAAAACTCTAATCGCTTATCCTGATCTTTATCGGAATAACATCTAATTCTTTTGGCCAAGACCTTAGAATTTTGTTTTAAAGATTCCTTTTGGAACCTCGTCTTTTTAAACTTCTGAGGTACAAAGTTTCATTTTAGGTTTTTGGGGAAGGATATCTTCGATATTGACCTCTGCACTTCACGCCAAACCTTGTTTAAATTTTTTGATTACCTTTTTGAGAAAAAAAGTGAGAAATTTTAATTTTTGCTTACAAAGAAAAGCTCAAAAAAGAAGCTTCAAGATTGGAAAAAAACACTCTTTTTTGGTAGTCCAGTTGGTGGTGAATTAGGAGTTAATTTTGATTTGACCGGGTGAAAATGCCTAGCTAGGTTCTTTTAACCCTACCTTTTGTAGGCCCAAGCTTTCACAAAAATCTATTGCTTTGGATTTTAAAATGTGAAGAACAAGAAATGATGTAGTTAAATATAAGTGTATTTGTTTAAGCAAGGTTTATTTGGAAAACCTAAAGCTTATATGAATGATTTGTGTTTTTTTTACTCCCATAAGCTCTTAACACACTTAATCATACGTGCTCTTTTTAATTTAGCTAAGTCAACCAATGTCTTTAGAAAAAGTCTTACATTTTGAAAAAGAATTCATTTTAATATGTAAGTAAGATTTTTGGTTTCAAATTTATAAGTTGCTTTTCTAAAATGAAATTTTTCCATTCATCAAAAAGATAATTATAAAAAGAATGCCAATGAAGCATTTCTAATGCAAAAGCATTATTTTTCGTGCCAATGAAGCATTCGAAAAAAATAGAATAACAAAAGCTATATGTAGTTTTTTAATCGTAGGCGTAATCCATGTTTGAGAGAAAGACACTGGATGGGTCGAAACTAGGTATTAAAACTATTGTAGTAGGATAAGGTTCGTACGGCATATTCTCATTAGGGAGCGCGGCCTAGGTGTTGATTGCAACTAAGGGACTTTGGATTCTAGGCTTTGTAGGAAAAGGTTACACTAAGTTGTCGCGATAACCACAAACGTTAGCAGCGGAGGGGTGGGGGTTCGAATAAGAAACACGGTTGTTGTTTGCGATATCTATTTGGGAGAAAAGGCCTAAGTAGGGGTATCGAAACTAGATACAAATTCTATTGCAAGAAAAAAAATAATTATTAGTACATGGAAATAAAAAGATTGGTTAAAATTTCATTTTCTCAAATATTTTATAAGTTTGTTTACTAATTTTTTAGCTTTGAGTCGAGTATTTATCTATGATATTAACATTTGGAGCTCACAAGGCTTATTTGTTAAGTTAGATGAATTTCAAACTATTGAATGTATTAAATTGATTATGCGTTGAGTTTAACAAGAGTGCACAACATTCTTAATCATTATATTTTATTACAGGGAGTGAAAAGTTCACATGTTGTAAGTATAAGAGCTTAATCATTTGGATTTTTATTGACAATGATCTTGTTTGATTAGCTTTGTTTAGTCTAGTGAAAAAGTCATGGATGACGACATTTTCCTACTTTTGTGCTTATTAATCGGGAGTAGCTATTTCGATGAGCCTAATAGTTGCATAAGTCTGCAATGATTGTTTTTATTTCATTAACGGTGTTTCAAGAGTTAAATGAGAATAAATGATGAGAAAAGTGAAAGTTGTTTTAAAAGGTGATTCATAAAAGGTTCTAAACAAGGGCATTTTGGAAACTTCTTAGTTTACAAAGTGTACACTTCATAACATTGCGTGAGGACACGGCAATCCTTTAGTTTGGGGAATTTTGATATTTGCTTAATTGTATACTAATTTACCCGGGATTTTGCCAAATAAAAGCCAAATAAATGCCAAAAGAATAGAAAATGTGTGCTTTTGTGTCCAATTGTGCAGGAAAGGATTGAAAAGACAAAAAGAAGCAAAAACGATCAAAAACCGACAAGAAACGAGAAAAAGACAAAGAGTCAAGAGCAAGACGAAGAAATCAGCCAGAAATCACAGCCGGATCAGTCAAACTCAACCAAAGAGAGGAATAAAGAAAGTCAAAGACCCAAATTACAAGTCAAAGGGCCATTATTGTCAAGTGTTCAAGGATTAAGGGCTTTCTTTGAAAATTTAAAGCTCAAGGACCAAAGTTGCCAAAGAGTAGAAGTGTTTTTATAAAGAAGAAAAGAAGTGAAACAACAACAAGGGCCGAAATTGCAATTATCTAAACTCTTTTATAACTACAAAAGGGGCGGCTACACCACAAGGACTAGTTATGCTAATCTCCCAAACTTTTCAAATAATACCCCGGCTTTTTCTCAACTAAAATAACAACCCAACAGAATACAACGACTTTTCCCGCCCAAATTCCCACTCACCCAAATCACGAATTAACCCTCCCCCGCTCCCTTTTCTCTTATAAATTCGTTCATAAACCCTCTCCCAATCAAAAACCACCACGTGGCAGCAAGCTATTGGCCATTACACCTCAGCAATAGATCAAACGGCTCAAAGTTGCTCAAAAGGATCAAACGGTTGTGATTCAAAGGAACTCTCTAGACTCCTTTCCCTCTCCTCACCCCTCTTCTATAAATAGCAAGCTAGGAGTTCATTTTTTGGGTGGTTAATTTTTCTGTTTTTACACTTTTACTTTGTAATTTTCGTTTTTAAGCAAATTGAGCTTTCATTTTAAGCACTTAAGTTTTCAGCTCTTGTAATCATCTTCTTTTCACTTGTATTCCTTCAATTCAGTAATAAAAGTTACTTTACACCTTTAATGCTCTTTCATTTTTCAATTTGAAGCTAAATTTTCTCAATAAGCCTTAAATAAGCTCATATCAGCTTATTACTTCTAATAAGCTAAAAGTTAGCTAAATTTCTGTCTTAAGCAATTCATTCACCATTTTCATTCATTTACACTCAAATCATGGAATTTGAGAAGAGTTGAGCTCAATTTGGAAAGAACAAGGAGTATTAAGCTAATACCAGCTTATTGAGGTCTAGAGGCAAGGTGCCATTAGGTTTAAGCAATTTTAAGAGCTACTCACTCAACTAGAGTAGCTCTAGTTCTGAGACTCCAAGTTTTCAGGTTATTTTCTCTTAATTTCATTTTATAGCATTCATAGCTTATTTTCAATTTGCTTATTTCTGTTAAGTCCTCATTTAAATCCTGTTTATTATGTTTACTTAGCTCAAATTTGCATTGTTTTCAGTCCATTTTAGTTTTAAAGCTAGTAAAAAGTCACTATCACTTTCTATTTTAATTAGTAGTGTATAGAGCTTAATAGAGTAAGTGCTTATTTCTCCTACATAAGCTAGGTTTTTTACAGTTTAAGTAGTTTTATTAAGTCATAATTAGTTGAAGTGGATATAAGGTTCAAGTTGTTTTAGAGTTTAAATAAGCTTTTATGCTAAATGAGTTTGACAGAATTTGATAAGGTAGTGTTTGGTTTAAGCTTTAATTGACTTTTAAAGTCAATACTATTCTGTCAAAGCTTCTCATTCAGTTGAGTTAGAGTGTTTTATCAAGTTTTGAACAAAATTTAGAAGTTAGGTTTAAATTTTACAAAAGTTAGGAGTTAAAAAACCTTGCCAGCACCAGGGCATTCTAGACAGTTAAGAGTTGTTAAGCATTTAGAGTTCTATCACTTGTGAGAATTTAACATTGATAATTCATGTTTAGATACAAGGATTATGCAGGTTTAAGAAGTTTTTACTCTAAGATTTAACCTGCATTTTAGCTCTTTGCCATTTGCACCAGCTGCAAAGTGCACCAGCAAGTGCACTTTTTAATAGTAACATAATATTTGCCATTTTTGATATTTGAAAGTTCTCATTTCCTTTTAGAGTTTTACAAAGCTTTTTACCTAGGGAGATTCTAGATAGATTAAGTAGCTTATTTTCAAAATTTCAGTTCCAAAGGTCCAACAATAAGCTGTTTAGCTTAGTTTAAAAAAGCTCTAAAAACTGTTTTCATTAAACTTTGCATTTTTCAGTCTCATTTTCTTTCTAATATTGTTAACACTAGGGTAATATTAGTTTAGAAACCTTTAATATACATCTTAAGCTTCATTAATCTCCTTTTAGTTTTAATTTTCATCAAATATTAAGCTCTCAATAAGCCAAAGTCCAAAATACTCTTTACATTCATACTTTCTGTGACAGCAACTCTTTTGCTTATTTTCTAGCTTATTCTTTGGGTAAAAGTCCAAAGAGCTTTTATTAAAGTTGTTAGGATTAAGCTAATAAGCAACTTTGTAGTTTTAAGTTTTTGCTAATTCTCAAAATTTAATAAGCCAAAAATAAGCTCAAGTGCAGGGTCTGTTTGGTATTTTTCTTAAACTACAAGGGTACCCGTTTTCACTATTGTGTAAATTTCTAGAATTTTGCCCGCCTACCCTTAACTTTCCTTTAGTTCATTTCCTACCCTGTCTTTCCTATTTTCTTTTAATTTTCTAAAATTAGGGTTTAGTTTTAATTGGAAATCAAATTAGTTGAAAAATAAAAAGTAGAAATTAGGGCTTTTATTTTTTATAACTTTCTGCACCTTTGTAGTTTCTAAAAATCATTTTTCCATATTTTTCTCATTAAATTTGTATTTTCTAGGAATTAAAATAGATTTAAGGTAATTACTTTTTCTTAGATAAATCATAAAAAATAGAAAAATAGTTGAAAAATTAAAATTCTTTTTGCATTAATTTTCATTTTAAATCTAGTATTTTTGAAAAATAAAAGAAAAATTTTAGTGTTAATTTTTAGAAAAAGTTTATTTTTGATAAATCATTAAATCTTAGAAAAATCATAAAAAATTCAAAAATACATAAAAAATTCTAATTCTTTTTCCTAAAATTTTCATTTTAAATTTGTGATTTTTAGATATTAAATTTGTTAAAAGTTGTGTTTTAGTTTTTAAATTTCAGTTTTAGCTCGCGTTTAATTCGATTTGTACATTTAATTTTTGTGCTAGTTAATTGTTTTTTTCAATTCTTGCTATTACATTTGTAGTATAATCAACAAATCAAATATCTTTTATCATTCTAAGCTTGAATCCGAATATTCCAAATTCTCAATTCACGATTTCGTTGGGACACGACCCGAGTTGTACAATACTTCCCGGATAAAAATATACGAATTGTGTTTTCTTTTGTGAGATTTTTACCTTTATATTTCTCTTGGTTGAGAAGTATTTTGGAAAGAATTCTTACGGGATTATTACTATTGGTATATAAATTTGTTTGATTACTACACACCAAATTTTGGCGCCGCTGCCGGGGAATTCGTGAACGATTGTTGAAGAGTATTCGTCGAAGTAGAGTTTTGAAGATCCTTCCATTGGAAGTTATTTTGCTATTTTTCTATAAATCACAAGTGTGGAATGGTTGGACACAAGTCGAGGTATTGTAAGGAGAAGAATGTTGCTACTGGTGCTAACACTCAGCCCATCCCGACTTGTTATGATTGTGGTGAGCAAGGTCATACTAGGAACTGATCGTTCGATAGAGGTTAACAGAAGAAGTTGAGAAGTATCCTGCTCGAAGCTTATGCTATAAGGACGCTGAGGCCAAAGGTCCGAATGTGGTTTACTGGTACGTTTACTGCTAAATACCGCTATGCTATGTTTTAAATGAAGTCAGGTTCAATAAAAGTATTTTTGTGAACACTAGATTTATTCATGCTCGATATCAAAACCTGATTAAAATAGAGGATGAGTTATAATGAAGTAGATTAAGCTATAAGGAAGGATAGTTAGTACGAACACTGTTTTGAAAGGTTGCACTTTGAGTTTAGTGAACCATATTTTTGAAATCGATCTTATGCCGATTGAGCTTGGTACGTTTGACGTCATCATTGGTATGGATTGGCTTCTCAAGCACGATGCCGTTATCATCTGTAGCGAGAAAGAATAAGACGTTAATAGTTGAAGGTGACAAAGGTAGATCTCGATTGAAGGTTATTTCATGTATTAAGGCCCGTAAGTACGTTGAGCAAGGTTGTAATTTTGTTTTTGGCACATGTTACAAAGAAGTCGAAGGAGAAACGATTGGAAGACGTGCCTATAATTCGTGACTTTCCTGAGGAGTTACTAGGACTGCCACCGCTGAGATTGGCACCGTCTGAAATGAAAGAGTTGTTAGTACAATTGCAAGAGTTGCTAGAGAAAGGATTTATTCGTCCAAGTTTGTCACCGTGGGGAGCACCGGTTTTGTTTGTGAAGAAGAAAGATGTATCTTTTAGGATGTGTATAGATTATCGCGAGTTGAATAAGTTGACTGTCAAGAATCGTTATCCTCTTCTGAGAATCGATGATTTATTTGATCAGCTGCAAGGTTCTAGCGTGTAATCTAAGATCGATTTGCGATCAGGATATCACCAGTTACACATTATTGAGGAAGACATTCCGATTACTGCATTTAGAACTCGGTATGGTCACTTTGAGTTCCAAGTAATGCCGTTTGGATTGACTAATACGCCTGCTGTGTTTATGGACTTGATGAACCGAGTATGCAAGCCATATCTTGATAAGTTCGTCATAGTGTTCATCGATGATATTTTGATTTATTCCAAGAACGATGAAGAGCATGAGAAGCATTTGAAGATTATTCTGAAGCTGCTTAAGGAAGAGAAGTTGTACGCTAAGTTTTCAAAGTGTGATTTTTGGTTAGATTCAGTACAATTTCTGGGTCATGTGATTGATCGTAGTGGTGTTCATGTTGATCCTGCCAAGATCGAGGCCATTAAGAGTTGGGCTGACGACGCTAACGGAGGTGAGACAATTTCTTAGATTAGTGGGCTATTATCGAAGGTTTATTGAAGGAATTTCTTTGATTTCTAAGCCACTGACTAAGTTAACTCAGAAAAATAAGAAGTACGAATGGGGAAGTGAAGAAGAAGAAGTTTTTCAAACGTTGAAGCAGAAGTTGTGTAGTGCACCGATCTTAGCGTTGCCTGAGAGAACAAAAGATTTCGTGGTGTATTGTGACGCATCTCTTAAGGGTTTTAGAGCCGTGTTGATGCAAATAGAAAAGGTGATAGCATATGCTTCTAGACAATTAAAGGTCCGTGAAGAAAATTACACTACTTACGATTTGGAGTTAGGAGCCGTTATTTTCGCTCTTAGATTGTGGAGACATTATTTGTATGGAACAAAATATGTGGTTTTCACTGACCACAAGAGCCTACAATATATCCTAAATCAGAAAGAGTTGAACTTGAGACAACGAAGGTAGATTGAGTTGCTGAGTGATTATGATTGTGAGATACGGTATCATCCTGGAAAAGGGTATGTTGTGGCTGACGCCTTAAGTCATAAGGAAAGGGATAAGCCATTATGTAACATTTCTCAATTTTAGGTCATTTTACGACTCCTATTATTCGTCACTATTTATTTTGGTTCGATACGCGTTACTTTTAAATTAACTTTAAGATA
>BQNB010030450.1:0-54865 GCA_026074375.1 Tanacetum coccineum
AACTAATCCAAATACATCAAGGAAATGCTCAAGAAATTCGGTCTAGAAGATTCGAAACCAATCAAAACTCCTATGTCATCCGAAACCAAACTCACCAGGGACGAAGACGGGGAATCCATTGATGACACAAAGTATCATGGCATGATTGGTAGTCTTCTCTACCTAACAGCTAGTCGGTCGAACATCATGTTTAGTGTTTGTCTGTGCGCCAGTTTTCAAGAAGTTTCCAAAACCTCTCATCTAGAAGCGGTAAAAAGGATCTTTAGATACATTAAGGGAACAACTCATTTAGGATTATGGTATCCCAAAGGAACGGGAGTAGAAACCATTATTTTTGCCGACTCTGATCATGTGGGAGACTATGTCGATCGCAAAAGTAAAAGCGGTGTGTGGACATTCATGGGATGTTGCCTCATATTGTGGTTCTCCAAGAAGCAAACCGCCCTAGCCATTTCCACCACGAAAGCCGAATATGTTTTCGCTTGAAAAGCCTACCAACAAGCTTTATGGATGATAAATCCTTAGTTGACTATGACATAGTCCTAGATGTTATACCCGTCTTTGGTGACAATAAAGGTTCCATCAACCTAAGTAAAAATCCCATTCTCCATTCTCGTACCAAACATATTGAAATCTATAGGATCTTATAGGATCTTTTATTTTTTATTGTTATCATTGATTGATATTCTCTATATTTAGAGGAGTTATTTACGGGTGATTGCTATCTTCTCTATATTTAGAGGTCATGGCATCCCTATTTAATCCATTATATTTTCTGAATGAATCAATCAATAAAAAAAACACATATTTTTCTTGTAAAATCATATATTTATAACAACGACTAATGTAATTCTTATTTAAAGTTTATATAAGGATATTTGGAAAAACATATTAAAAAAACTTTAGGGTGTGTTTAGTTGGGGAAAAATATCTCATTTTTTCAGGAAAATTTTCATTTGAGAATGAAAAAACTAAAAACTTGTTTAGTTGCATTTTTTTCCAATATTTTTCAAAAAACAAAAAATTCTCATTTTCTAAATTTATATGGAGAAATAGAAAACTACAATTTACTATTCTCTATTTCTTTTTTGCCTAGCAAAATAAAACGTAAATATGACTCAAATCAAATAAAACACGAGTACCAATATTCTAACCCTATCTAGAGGTGGCAAATGGGTCGGTTTGGGTCATGGGTCATGGGTTAAATGGGTCACGGGTCAAACAGGTCATGTTTTAAAAATGTGTCTAACGGGTCATGGGTCAAACGGTTTGGGTCAGGTCGATCCACTAAATTATGGTATTTTCATACATTTTTGAACGTTTTATACGTTTCGTCAGTCTTTTTACGTTTTCGTCCTATTTCTTAAGTTTCCGTCTGTTTTTTACGTTTTCGACCGTTTCTTACGTTTCCGTCAGATTTCTTACGTTTTAGCATTTTTTACGTTTTTGTCCGATTTCTTACGTTTTCGTCAGATTTCTTATGTTTTCGTCAGTTTTTTACATTTTCGTCTGGTTTCTTACGTTTTCGTCCGATTTCTTACGTTTTCGTCCTTTTTTTACGTTTTCGTCCGATTTCTTACGTTTTCGTCCGATTGCATACGTTTTCGTCCGATTTCTTACATTTCCGTCCGTTTTTTTACGTATTCGTCCTTTTTTTACGTTCTTCGTCTTTTTTTTACGTTTTTGTCCTTTTTTTACGTTTTCGTCTGTTTTCTTACGTTTTCGTCTGACTTCTTATGTTTTCGCCCGTGTTCTTACATTTTCGCCTGTTTTCTTACGTTTCGCCCGTTTTCTTACGTTTTCGCCAGTTTTCGTCAGATTTCTTACGATTTCGTCCGTTTTTTTCGTTCATACATTTTCGTTCGTTTTCGTCCGTTTTCTTACGTTTTCGGCCGTTTTCTTACGTTTTAGTTCGATTTCTTACGTTTTCGTCTGATTTCTTACGTTTTCGTCCATTTTTTACGTTTTGTCCGATTTCTTACGTTTTCGTCTTTTTTTTTACTTTTTCGTCCGATTTTTTACGTTTTCGTCCTATTTCTGACTTTTTCATCCGTTTTCTTACATTTTTGTCAGATTTCTTACGTTTCTGTTTTCTTCCGTTTTGGACGTTTTCTTTTGTTTTTTGACCCCTTTTTTCGTTTTTTTACGTTTTATACGTATTTATCCGTTTTAAAAAACCGATAAAAACGTAAAAAAAACAGACGATAATGGATGGAAACGTAAAAAACAGAAGAAAAAGAACGAAAACGGACGTAAATGTAAAAAAATGACGAAAAGGTAAGAAATCTAATGAAAACGTAAAAAACGGAGGAAAACGTAAAAACGAACAAAAAACGTAAGAAATTTGACGAAAACGTAAAAAATCGGACGAAAACGTAAAAAACGAAAGAAAACGTAAGAAATCGGACAAAAACGTAAAAAAAACGGACGAAAACGTAAGAAATCGGACGAAAACGTAAGAAATCGGACGAAAACGTAAGAAATCGGACGAAAACGTAAGAAATTGGACGAAAACGTTAAAAAGACGAAAATGTAAAAAAAACATACGAAAAAGTAAGAAATCGTACGAAAACATAAGAAATCTGACGAAAACGTAAGTAATCGGACGAAAACGTAAAAAAGGGTGAAAATGTAAGAAATATGACGAAAACGTAAAAAACGGTTGAAAACGTAAAAAACGGATGAAATCGTAAGAAATCGGACGAAAACGTAATAAAACAGACGAAAACGTAAGAAATCTGACGAAAACGTAAAAAAACGGACGAAAACGTAAGAAATTTGACGAAAAGGTAATGTTAATTGAGATTTATATATGTTTGGTAATGTTAATTTCGAGTATACTACAAATTAAATATATGCTTATGATTAAGTAATGTTAATTTCGAGTATATTGCAAATTAAATATATGCTTATAATTGTAGTTAGTTTTTATTAATTTCATTTGTATTTTATTTTTTATTGTTTTTATAATCGTATACAAAGAGCAGATATAAAAAAATTACAAATGAAAAGAAAAATGAGTGAAAATAGATTCATCTAAACATCTTTTCACTTTTTAAAAAGAAAAATACAACTCCCTTCTAAACAGGTTTCCAAAATTCTCAACTCTTCTCTAGAGAAGAAAAACCATCCCTTTCTCTAGGAATTTAGAAACAAAAAAACATGAAAAAATTTCCACAACTAAACACCACCTAAATATTTTGTAATTCTTCTCTTTTAGTTTGTATTAGTTTAGAGTTTTGACTTTGCAGCGTTTGATTAATTGTTTTGGTGATTAACTTTTGTCCAGTAAAAATCCCTATATGCGTTACCTTTCATGTTTTACTTGAAGCTTTACGTTAAAATCTTTTAAAAGACTTCTTTGATAGTATTTTCTAAGTGTTTACCCCAAAGTGATGAAAGTTTGATCATTTATCAAGCATATGGTTAATATGCATTATGACATGGTAAGTTGAATGAATTTCATTTCCTATATATTATATCATTTGTATACACCCGAATGTTGAAAGGGAGTTGATTGGCACACTCTTATTTTTGATTCATACACTTAAATGTACAACTGGTTAAAGCACAGAATAGAGTGTATGGATCAAAAGTAAGAGTGTGCAAATCATTAGCCAAGTTGAAAGCATCCAAACATTTATTATGTGACGTACTAGTCTTATATTGTCGTGCTTGAAACTATCAAAAGTGTATTGTCATGGATTTTATTTATACCAATGTTAAAAGCTTACTTACATAAGGACAAGCACATCTTAAGTATAAGAATATTTGATGAGGTGCAAAATTATATTCCCTTCCTCTCAAAATAACCACTTTAATTACAAAACTATTATCCTCCCATGAGCCATCTACAACCAGATCAATTAAGCATGCAATAAACATGTAAATGTGTACCTTACAGCAAATTGGCAAACACGAACGGAAGATGTTAGCTTATCACTTCACAATTAAACTCATATGAAATTGCTAGTAGTTTAGAGAGAGAATGATGTTTTAGAGAGAGAAATAAAACAAAGAAAATGGTTACTTCACTAAAAGAGAAAAATGGAGCAACACCCTCTCCACATTTGAAGAGGGCTATATATAGTTGTGTACATGGGCCGACCTTGGGTTTAAGTGGGCTTCCAAGGCCGGGCTTGCTATCTAATGGGCTTAAAGCCCGTAACTAGGCCCAATTAGCATTCTAGAATTCCCGAGAACATATACTAGACTAATACAAGGTTCGGGAATCTTAATGACCATCACTTCACATAATACTAGGTCTAACAATCTCCCTCTAAGGGGTGGTCATTGCATAAGGCTTCACTTCTTGTTTCATTCATTAGTCTTGGAACCTTGTTTTCTTTTGAAGTTACTTTTGCATGCTTGTGATCATGGATCTTGATCTTTAACTTGATATGCTTTGACAAAATACTGATACCGTGGTCTTTGGCCTTGATTTGACTTGGCTGTTGAGATCTCTTAAATCTTTATCCATGAATCTTTATGCCGCATTGCGATCTTTTGTCGTTACCCTCATGCTCAAGGTCTTGAAAACTTGCTAACAATCTCCCTCAACATTTCTTTAGCATGATTACTAAAACTTCATGAGTAATCTTGTCGATGATGTTCTTTTGAGGAAGTGCTTGTATATCAGAGATTGCGGAAGACTTATACGCATGTACTTGAGCTTTCATCATGAATTTATCTTTGTCGATTGAGCATGAGGTCTTGAATCTTGACTCGTCCTGGACTAGAAGCTGCTACCGTCGGGAAACCTGCAAGTATAGGTTAGTGATAAACATACATAGACGAAAGTGTCTTTGTCACTTCGTCGAATACGGTTATAATAACCACGGTTCCCCGTTAATCAGTATAAATACTGCCTGTGATCAGGTAGAATTCATAAGAATCTCCTTGATAGGGTTTCGCAGCTGTACTAGCCGTTCTCGTTACCGGAGCGTCTCAAAGCAGACAACACGGTAAGAGTGAATCAGATAGTTACTATCTTTCTGATTGAGTCGTCAATTCATATACTGGACCAAAATCGATATCCAGTTGACACAAGCTTGATTCATATAGAATCTCGCAAGCCACCTACCAAGAGCTTGTTTGATGTTGGCTCAAGAAGGATTTCCATCGTCACTGTGAATACTAAAGAGTATCACTCTGATGTTCTGGCAATTATCACAAGGATAATGCGTAGGACTTATTGATACGAAATGTTGTATAATGATGTACGACATTTTGTATATTGGAATTTGTGTCCTAGTGAGATTTTTGATGGATCTCGTTGGCTCTAGACTCTATAAGTGCACATTTGTTATTTGGTAAACGGAGGCTGGAGCGGACTGCCACCTTTTCAATATCAACGATCTCGGAATGAGAAAAAAAAAAAGATAGAAAACGTTTAAGAAATCAGGACCAAAACGTAAAAAAAATGGAACGAGAAATAAGCTAAGAAATCAGACGAAAACGTAGAAATCGACAGCTAAATCGCTAAAGAAACGGCCTGAAAAAGTTAAGGAAACAAGCGTACGAAAACGAACGAAAATGTATGAAACGAAAAAAAATAGGTTAACGGAAATCGCTAATAAATCTGACGATAACTGGCGATAAACGTAAGAAAACGGCGCCGAAACGTAAGAAGAAAACAGGACCCTGCTAAAACATAAGGAAAGTAAAAACGGCGCGAAAATGTAAAGAACACGGTGCGTAGTAATCATATAGAGAGTCTGACGTGAAAACATAAGAAGTCTGACGAAAACTGTAGAAAACAGTGAAAACGTAAACAATAAGGACCTAAAAAAGCTAAAAAAAAGACGAAGAACGTAAAAATAATGAGACTACGCTAAAAAACGGAGGAAATGCCTAGAAATCACTCGGACGTAATCGATGCCAATCGGTACGAAATACGTAAGATAAATCGGACGAAAACGATAAAAAAAAAGGTACTGAATACGTCAAGAAATCGGTACGAAAACTGCTTAAAAAAACAGACGAAAGCGCGTAAGAAATCGGACGGAAAACGTAAGAACATATGAGAAAAATGCCTAAACAATCAGACAGCGACTAAACGTAAGAAAAGAAATATGAAGCAAACGTAATTAAAAAAATGGACGCAAAACGTTAGAGAATTCAGACCAAAACGTAAAAAAAAAGACTACAAACATAAGAACTTGACGAAAAGCCTAAGAAAACGTGCCGTGTTTGCAAATCGTAAAAAACGGACGGAAACTTAAGAAATAGGACGAAAAACGCCTAAAAATCAACGCAAAACGTAAAAGGGAGAAAAGTTAGTAAGAAATCGGTAACTAAAAACTGTCTAAAAATGGACGAAAACGTAAAAAAACGGACGAAAACGTAAGAAATCGGACGAAACTGTAAAAAAACGGACGAAAATCAACGAAAACGTAAAAGACTGACGAAACGTATAAAACGTTCAAAAATGTATGAAAATACCATAATTTAGTGGATCCAAACCGTTTGACCCATGACCCGTTAGACGCATTTTTAAAACATGACCTGTTTGACCTATGACCCATTTAACCCATGACCCATGATCCAAACCGACCTATTTGCCACCTCTAGATAGGATTAGAATATTGGTACTCATGTTTTATTTGGTTTGAGTCATATTTACGTTTTATTTTGCTAGAGAAAAAAAATAGAGAATAGTAAATTGTGATTTTCTATTTTTCCATATAAATTTAGAAAATAAGAATTTTTTGTTTTTTGAAAAATATTGGAAAAAACTGCAACTAAACAAATTTTTAGTTTTTTCATTTTCAAATGAAAAATTTACTGAAAAAATGAGATATTTTTCTCAAACTAAACACACACAGTATTTGAAAAGAAAAATATTACGATTAGCTAAATAGCTACGGTCCCAACTGAGAAAATTTCGATTTCTATTGTTTTAATCAATTTACATTTGAATTAACACTATCCGGAATGCTAAAACGCATTGTCGATTTGTCCCTAGAATACGAGTTTATATTGGGCGGCTTGTATATAGATTTCTGCTGGATTGTTGCTTATAGATAACACGTGGCTAGCTAGTCGGACCGGAGAAACCACCATTGCATATTTTGATTATAAATCTCATAATAAATGTATTTTTTTTTGGTTGCATATTTTGATTATAGATAACATGAGCCTATGATGATGTGAATCCATCACTTTTTTATGATAATCGTAATCTTTCAGTTCTCACACTCTAAACGTGTTTTTTTTTTTGGTTGCATATTTTGATTATAAATCTCATAATAAATGTATCAAAGCTATTTTGGCCATTTTGGCTTTTAGATTGACAACGTCCGTGGCATAACATAGAGAAATAAAATGTCAACGTCCATGGTGTAACGTATTTTTCTTGTTCTAATTTGCATGCTTGGATAACCACTAGTTGTCTAGTTTGTTATTCACAAATATATCGTATAACACATAGAGAAATAAATGTCAACGACTTCTTTTTCTACGCACGTTGATTTCATACCAAAACAAAAGAACAGACAAGGCTGACGTTCCTTGATGTTTTCGTTCTCTATTTTAGTACATTTTCTATTCGATATTAAATACAGAAAACATATACAAAAATGCTAAATTAAAGTCAATATTGGAATTCTTACAAAAGTCGCAATTCATATTTCATAATCGCCATTTATAATTATTATTAACGGTTATAAAATACATGCATAGGCTGTATTTGAATATAGCAAATGAGAATTCCTAGTTTCTGTTATAATATTCTATCTTTTTGAAACTGTCCAATAAAAAAAAGGGGAAAATAGAATATCAGCAGAACCTCCAAATCTTCTCACACAACAAACTCATCTTTTACAAATCTTACATTCTTATCCTTGAATCTTGATGTAAGTTCATGGATTGAAGCATAGCATAGTTTTTAATTAAACGGAGTATAAGCGTAAAATAATAAATCAACCCACCCCTGAGTACCCCGCTCGACTAGAATCTAAATTCTGAAAGAAAAAAAAACAGGGTAAACAGAACAACAGACAGACAAACTACTAGTCATGTTTTCTTTCTGATATTTTCGGATCTAGTTATCTCCAAGGCATACTAGCCATGCCTTGTGGATTGCTGTTATTGCTTTGACCAAGTGGGCTCCTGAGCCCACCTCCTGAAGACTCACTCAGGCTTCCACCTGCTGGAGCATTAACCACTTCCGCTTCATTACTGCCTCTTGCTGTTGACTGCTCCTGGCTTTTTGGAACAAAACTACCAACGATTACCTGTAAAAAACAAGCAATGTTTATAAATAATAATGTCTAACAAGCTGTTATCATACAGTGACACGCTTAACCCACCAGTTCTAATACGCTGACCATCATTCTCCGACACCATAAATGAACCAGAAAGAGAAAGGATCTCAAAGCGTCCCTGAAAAACCAATTCAGAACAACCTTTAAAGCACATAGTAATGATTGATGTATAAGAATTACAAAGCACTGGGATTCAAGATCACATATCCATTAATCTAAAGAACCATAATATAAAGGGTCCTAATATGAAAACATACCTCATAGGTGACAGTTCCACCAGAAGTTGTCGCCTGTTGAAGTGTCACGTTGGATATGGCACCACTGGCTGACAGAATGCACAGAGCTCTTGTGCTATTCTGGGAGAACCAAACAAGTTTCCCCAATATATCCTATATACGAAAAATTAAGAATGTTAATAAAACATTTCAGTATTGGGTAAGATTAAGCACTAAGATCAACAACACATAGATTTCATAGAATCATCAATATATGGCTCGCAAGTTCATCATGATTGTACACACATAGCAATTAGTTAATCAGCGAAACCAAAAACAGTAATACATATAGAACATTATCAATCAAAGATTAATCCATAAACAAGCTTAATCTTTAACTTAGAGAGTTCACCAGAGAGCAATTACACAGATTTTCCAATAAATTCATTATACCAGAGTATAATACCAGGCTAGCTCTCCAATTGCGTAATGATTATGGCCACGAATAAGGTACACGCAAACATTGTTCGCTATTTATTTGTATTCTATTGGTCAGAAAACAGCAAGTGCACCGTATATCTATAACTACTCCGATTCATAACACGAAAAATAGAAAAAGGATCAGAGATGCACCTCTCCAGAATTTACATCGAGAATATGTGGCATAAATCCTGCTCCTGGTATACCTGCAAAAAAGGTTTTGTAAGCAGTAGCGCCAGTAACACTATTAAATTAAAAGATAAAATGTTTCCCCTGAAGATTAAAAACAAATACATGCAAATACTATTTGCTGCTGGACAAAGCAAAATAGTTTCCAATCACATCACTGTTACATGGCTCTTGGCAACTGGAATACGTATATGTATCATCTTGTTATCTTCCAGAATAAATGCATGCATAGGTTTCACTTATGTCCGTCAAATTGTTTATCCCAATTAGCCAGGTCTATAAAACCATAAATGGAGATGACTTTAACCTCAACTACTATCAGTTCCATACATTACGCACTTCAGAAATTGTCAAAAAATCTAAAACATAAAAGAGGGGAACAAAGGGTAATTGCGAAGCATTTCTACGGCCTGACTTTAATCCTATTCCTCTAGATAATCGGATGGACAGATTCTTATAGCAAATCACAATACTCACACATTTGTTTTCATATTTCATTATTATGTAACCATGTGCCTACACCCATTAATCATGATCAAACACGTTAATTACTATCAATGGACAGGACATGGGCACATTGCATTGTATCAAACATTAATTTGAATCTTGCCATATCAGCCATGCAAATAGTTAGAAGAAACATTTCCAACTCCAACTCAATAACATTACCTAATATAAGCATTAAAAACAAATTTACGCGACACAAAAGATACCACATCGCATATACATATAAAAAAAGGGATTATGTATCCGGAGGCCACTTAATTCTTAACTTAACTTATAGGCCAATCATTTATGTGTTTACTTTCGTTTATACCAATTTCAAATAAATTTTGCGCGAAAATCTTTGAAACAACGAGAATAAAGCTAAATATAAAGATATTAAAACTACACAAATAACTATTGAAATGTAAAATATCAGTTTTAGCCATTATTCAAGTGCAACCTTCTTTCGTCGAAAGAGATTTATGATCATTCAACTAATGTTTTACGTTTCAATTTTCAATTGTAATGTTTTGATAGGTTAAAGTTAGCTTTATTCTTGAAATCGCACAAACTTCCCGCAAGAATTTGAACAAGATCGGTATAAACGAAAACAAACACATATTCGGTTGGCCCATAAGACTTTAATTTCATCACATTGTTTTAACACAGCCTAATTAAAATAAAGATATACATTAAACAAATATGAATACTTAAGTTTCAAGTTTGTATATAATAATACAAAACGTGACAAAAAGTGTTAAAAAACAATAAACAAATAAATAAAAACAATATATACCTGAAGCAACTGGTTGGTGTTTATTAGCACTCCCCTTGGGTCTCCCCCTGGGCTTCTTCCCATCCGCCGTCGCCGGCGACTCAAACTCACCAGTCGCCGTCGCCGGAGCTACTGATCCATCCACCGGATACTTCCTCGGTCGTCCTCTCTTCCGCTTCACCTCACCACCACCATACCCTAACTCCGGCTGTGGGGTTACTGTTAACGCGTAAGTGTTGCCACCGTCGTTAGGGTTGGTGGTGTAACCAGGCGCGTGTGGTCTAAACGCGGTGGTTGGGGCGTCGGTGGTGTAGATGGTGGTAGGTTCGTATGACATGATTCATAAACGTAGTTGGTGTTTAATTTATGTTTTGATGATTTAGGTGTTTGTTTGGTTAGATTGGTTTTTACTGCAACTTTTCGGGATAAAATGTAGTAAAAAGCTAGATATTTTCAAGTGACAAAATTGGTGACCTGGTTAAACTGTGAAACCAAAGGGGGATATCGGCTTAAGAGACCCGGTGACAAGAAAAATTAGAAAAAAAAAGGATAATTAGAAAAAACTAATCAATGAGTTTCGAAAGTAATTTTAAAATGAAGAAAATGCAAATTATAACTAGCAATAAATTTGACTTGTAAAGATTAAAAAATACATACAATTAACCTAACTTTATTAAAAGCATGTATTTATAATCTATATCTATCTATAACCTATATAAAAAAAGGTTTTTGAAACTTTGATCTTGAGAAAAAAAAAAAAACACACCTGTAAGATTCATTTTAATCAACGGCTCACAATAGATATCTCATTCTAGCATTTATTTTCCCCCTAAAAACACATACGGCAATCACTTTCGGCTTAACGCTGAGTTCTCGAGTTACTTCATTAAAGAAAAGGAAAGGAAAGTGAAAATGAAACGGTCCATGTTGTGTTCTCGAGTATTACTTAAGAAAGGAAATGGAAGGAAATGAAAGGAAATTTAGTGTTATTTGGAAGGAAAGTGTTTCCTCCAATTTTGGGAGGAAAGTACGCAACGTAAATGTAAAAAAACTCCCCCCGAAAACTCCTCAACAAACCATTCAATATCAGATCTATCATTCATAAAAAAAATGGTTTGAATCATTCATCGTTTGAATCAACCCAGAACATTCAGGAACAACAAAGTATACAAGGATGATCAGGTCACGTGCCAGCAGGAGAGGAAGAAGATATGAAATCCATAAACACAAAAAAGGTACTAAATTTTTTACACAAAATTCAGTCTAATTTACATAAAAATTGAATCTTCAACTTAGGGTTTTATGATAATTTGGGGGTTTTATTAATTTCAGTTTTTTTTTTTCCTTTTTTGTAGTTTTTGACAGTGGGCCTGTCACAGATGCCGTGACTGTTAGCGAGGTGGTGGTTGCGGCCACAACGGTGAAAGTGGAGGTTGTTCATTCGATTCCGGAGGTCCACATCTCCAACCACAAGATGATGTGATAAGGCTAAACAAAGATACAAAAATATCATATAGTGGTAATTGTTTTTATTTTTTAGGAGGTTGTGCTGAATAAAACAGCTTAACTACTAAAAATGGCCAATATACCTTTTTGTTTAAAATTAACATGTTTATTTCTACAATAATACGTCAGTTAAAAAAAATATTGTTGAAAGACTTCATACTAGATAAAACCTTTTTGCATTTTAATTCTTATTTCTACCTATAAGCAAAGTGTATTGAAATTGGTGTCTAGATTATGTATGCATAACACTAACCAAGTATTTGGTATTCAAATTTTTTTAATGAGTATTAGTATGCTTTATAAGTATAAGTGGCTTAGTGTAACCTTATAAACATTTGTACGGGGATGTGTATCCATAATGAATATAACATTACTTGCAACAAACTTTCAAGACGTAGTTCTGTTTTAATAAATCAGTTAGGGTTATCTTATGGATAGACTTGGAATGCTAAAAGATTTAAGTCACTGCTTTATTATTGTTTTGGCGTTATTCCTTATCATTCAAGTGGATTAAATTTGTGGTCCACTAAATATCTGTTATCTTTGATTGATTTCTATATGAATTGCGGTAGTCTGTAAAGTATGCAAACGAGACATTTCGGTGCTTGAATCGATTTGAACTATTGTTTTTTATTATAGAATGATTCTACACAAGACCAAGCATGATGCCGCTGCTCTTGCAAGGTTGAAGGTTTATGAAGGAGTCCCAACTCCTTACAACAGAAAAGATAATGGTCATCCCTGATGCCCTTAAGTAATTTTCTGGATTTACATATCAAAATAAAGTTATTAAATAAATTTGGAAGGATTGGGGTGATTAAGGGGTGTATTAGGAATATCCAGTTATTTTAAACTACTTTTCAACCACTTTAGCACCCTGTAATATGAGGGTTATGTGATAATGGGTCAAGTTTCTAATGCACACAACCTGAGTGAATTTGTTTGACTTATAGGCAGGTATGTCACACCGGGTAGGGACTGTCATACCGGGATGATTCATTCATCCACCTAATGAGAAACAAAAAATGGTAGCACCCTTTGTTGACCGACAACACAGAAACTATCGGCTCCTCCTCTGTTGCGACTAAGAAATTATTTGATTGTATGTTGTTTTTTGCAAATAACATCATGTTGTGGCTATTTAGATTGAGAGTTGCCTAATTTTGCTACTATTGATGTTCGTTGTCTTATGTTATGTAGCCGGCTGCTGTCTTTGGTAAAATTGGTCTGGGGCTTCTGTTTATGCACATTATAATGACTAGAAGAGAGCTATTCGCCAAGGTCAGTTCCTTTTGATGCTTTCACCGCACAGTCAACATTAGTTTTTGAAAGAGTTTAAGTATAGGGCTATGTTATTATACACACTTGCCAGATCAATTTCTTTACGAGAGGACTATAAAAGGATACGGTTTAGCGTACTGTTTACAATCGTGTTTATACATAAATTATCATCTTAAACATTGAAGTCAGTCTTGCAATTTGATTTATATGTGCTAAATGGATCAAAATTTAACAGTAAGCGTATTGCTGTTGCTTAATTTTTTATACAAATTTTCATGTTGTTAACAACTGAATGCCACCGGGATGCTATGATTATTTGTGTGCTACTGGATTCTTTATGTGAACATAAATGTTCTAATTATCTTGAATTCACACAATTAGGACAGTGTAAAAATGATGGATGCAGTTCAAGAAATGGTCCGGTAATTGGCAGCCCTTTCAAGTTGATTGATTCAAATGGTAAATTGGCTACAGACAAGGATCTCAAAGGAAACTAGACACTTCTGCACTTTGGTTATACTTCATCCCCTAATGTTGGCCCTGTAGAATTTTTGAAATTGACAAAGGCCTTCAAGACATTACCTTCTTCTGATTCGAAACAGAACCTTAAGGTTCAACCTGTTTTGTTACACTTGATCCACAACGTGATATCTCAAAGGTCAGTTCTAATTAGAACTGTCAGATGGGTGGGTTTGTAATGGGTCGAAAGTAATCCTGTGAAGCAGAGAATTTCGGGTTGCATCGGGTCGGGTTGATCCACTAACACTTTCCCGTCCAAACACTTTACAAAATTTGACTGTAATTCTGGGCACTATATTGTAAGAAATGGAAATCCTAAACTGTATGAATATCTCATCACCAAACCTTATACATTATTCGACCATCACATATTTAAGAATTCAAATTTAAGGGTAAAAAAGTGTCAATTGGTGCATGAAGAACAACGACGTCGTATTAGTGTGGTTGTTGCTGCAGCTGAGGTTACATCGAAAAAGAATGTTGCCAAACCAATCATCAAAATTGCTGCCATCTGCAGATCACTTTGTAAAGCTTCTTACAAAGCTGGTCTCCTATGATCAGGTACCTCATCCTTTATATCATTAAATAGTTGTGCTATATTTATATCTTCTTTTTACGTGTTTTTGTTTGTACTCGACGTGTGCAAATCAATTCCTTTGTTTTATAGACTGATGTGATATGAAGTGCAGCTGTCGAGTTGAGTGAGTCGATATACGGAATTGTGGTTGAGTGCTTTGATATATCGTATTTGCCCATGTAGAATACTGATCTAGAAGTTAACGGTAAATATCCTCGTGTTGTTGAGGCAGTTAGACGCAAGCTTTGGGGAGCGCTGCCACAACCACTTTATGATAGGCAGAAGGGCAGTATTGAGACCAACCTTGAGCAGTTAATACCTGCGTTATTTCAGTCCTTTAATGAACTTACCTATTGTTGTGATTTTGTTAGTACGAGAAACTTCATTTATTTTAGTGCGTCTTACTCATCTTTTATGCGATGAACTATATAGGTGTATAATTTTTAAACTACAGATAGGTGTATGTTTAAAAATCAATATTGTGATTATCAATTGATTTGTCTTATTTTCAACTAACAGTTCTTATACATAAGCTCTGTGCACTATGCTCTGCCAAATCATAACGTGTCAACACCTTGGTTTTCTAAAAGTGAGACCATACCATATGTGCCTGGTAGACAAGGTAGATCTTAACAACCAAATCGCCTCAATATTGTTTTATTGGAATCTGTTCTTACTGCAATGCAACATGTTTTTGCAGATGCCTTCGTATACTTGGCAGGTCAAGCACCAAGCGTGCAGATTCCGTAGGTAATTGTTCTATTCCTTATGTTAGGACATCTTATAGCCAAACTAGTAAAGTATATAATTCAAAGCAGTTATAGAATATTAATATTAATATAGCTAAGAATATTAGTAATATTTATCATCTTTTTATTAATAATTCAATGAAATTTGTAGATCCAGAATTATGTATAAACAATGCACCAAGTTAAATGATGCAATATGGTATAACACAATAAGTAGTCTTCATAAACAAATTTTACTAATACACAATGATTAAATGAAATAGAGGTATTTGTGTATATCGATTGTTATGACATTATGACATTAATATTGTTCAATTTTAAAATACAACCTTACTTTAAACATAATTCAAATATTAAGTGGTTATTCATTAAAGTTGGAATGACTGAACCCATTGAATTATACACTATGATATGACAATAAGGTAGTATTCCTAATAATTCGTATGATACTGCAAACGTCTTTAAGTGGTTATCTTTATTTCTACAGAGTGATCGAACAAACGCCTTGCGGCATAAAGCAAACTTTGTTATGATGGAAAAGGATAATGATCCATTATCTGTGCACACTAAGGTTATTTTTAGTCCCTTCGTGTTGATATTTATGCAACCGCTTAATGTATTGTGTGCCTTTAACTATATAGACAACAACATATCGTATGCCACACATAAAAGTGGCATAAACCTGTCAAATGGGTCGTTTTAGATTAACTTTTCTCTCCAGTTGGTCAATACTTTTGTAATATATGATTTAGACTTCCATAAAAAATAAATGATTTAAGTAAAATAATAAATGGTTAACTAAGTTTATAGTCTTTCAAAATGTATTCATTTGCATAAGACTTCATGTTTAGTTACATTAGTATGATTGGTAGTGTAAAAATCACCTTTACTTCATGAAGTGATTGTTGAAACAACACTGTTCTACATATTACCATAACGCTTTCTATCTATCTGCTGTTGCATGTTTAATATCTGTTGACACATGTTTGAAACTGTAAATTGATTACAATGATGTTGTTTCTTAGGCATGTTATGTATATATATGCTATTAAACTTCTTTGCCAGTTAAAAAGAATCTGTATGTATTTATTTTGATTTTGTTATATTATATAGGATAGTTCTTAGCCTACCTTTTGACACGTGAAGCAACTATTTCTTGAATAAGAGTTTGAAAAACCATGCTCAAATTTACATACTCCGTAGCAAATAGAAATTGAATTACCTTAAAAGAGCACTGTGCATTAAATTTGCCATGAGCACCAACTTGAAAGGCCAGCTAAATTGAAGATAATATATTTGATACTTTTCCTCTCTATAAATGTCGCAAATTAATGTGTAATAACTGTAAATATTAATAAACTATACACATCATGTTTTAAGTTTTACAGAATTAGTCTGATTAAAACTGCATTAAAAGCTAAACAGTTAACTTGTATCATCCTCAAAAACAGATGCCAAACCTTATTGGTTTTAGATTATGGTAATGCATAGTACAAAGTGACATCAAGCTATGCCTTTTAAGGTTACTTCAGGTCCGGCTGAGAAGCCAATGATTTCTGTCAACTCACAGGGGCAAGCCACCAAGGATGTTGGCATGATTTTGGGCCAGTAATGGTCACCTCCAAGTCCGCCGCTTATCCAGCTAACTATCTCCGTAATCGTGCCACCACTCCCCATCAACAAGACCCTGTTGCCAAGTCTCCTTCCTACCCTCACAACGGTAATTCAACCAACTAATTATAATATTTATAATGAGGTGTGTTGCGGAAAGATTAAATATGTTATTTCAAATAAACTTAATTTGACAGACCCAAGTATTACAGTATATAAGCTTTAATAACCAAGTTTTTTGGGTAATAGGGTTACCCCGGTAAATATATTAATCACAAAAAAATTAAGTACAATGGAATATGGTGACTGAAATGCCACATTAACTCTCAAGCAAAAAGCTTGAACTACCACTAAATCAATTAGACATGCCTCTAATGATATCCCCCTATCATAAACAAGAACCTAAGATACATCCCAGTTCGATCTATGAATTCTCCAAGCCGCAACATCAACAAGCCATAAATAGGGAGGAAAACGATCCAAGTAATTGCCTCTTTAAAAAAAACCTTCCCAGTCAGGAAACCAATATGGGAACAACCCTGAGAAGAAAAAAGAGTACAACTTTCACTTGAAACTCCCTATATAGAAACCAAACTCTCTTGAAATCTTCCACGAACACATCCGAAGTAGGATAGACGACACACATAAGGAAACAATCAGCATCTATAAAGCCTAAACGTCATAGGCATCTTCCATCTTTCAAGCAAGCGTTTAACATTATAAGTATTCTTGAATTTAAACGTCAAAAGACTTCAACGAACTGTGACCATAATACAATCATGAATATCTTTCGGCGATCTTTTATAGTTTCTGAATAAACAATTATTACGCTTACTCCATATAAAATACGATGTATCCGCCAATATGAGTTTACCAAAAATACACTTAGCAGACCTTGAATTACCCATGGGCTGAAGAACCGAAATGATATCTTGAAGGAGAGGCGAAACACCATCCAAATCAGCAAGATCATGAACATACCCCATGACTTTTAGAAAGAATGACACACAAAAAAGAGATGCTCATGGAATCCATACATAAACACGTTTTGACCCCGATAACCTTAGGATTAGGATCAATACGGAAAACTTTTTGTATTGGTCAAATACAATGAAAATGTTTTTATATGATCTGCTATATGACACTACCTATATCTTTTATGATATATGACACTACCTATATTTTTTATGAGTGGTTGAATTATGTTTGCTTCAAAAGTTTTTTATTAGTACATTGGTTTATAGCATGTGGCCAATTCAATGAGAACTCTTTTCATGTTCGTGTGGTCTTACTATTTTGTGAGAATTTCTACTACATTATGTACTCAATATTCTCATCTTAATATTATATGGTGATCTTAGGTGTGTTTGGAATTATGTAACATAGTGTGGTGCATTTACCTGATCTATGTCTATGGTTTTTTTTACTTAGTTTTATCTTGTGGATACTGCTAATAGCCTTAGTGCAAATCTAAAAGAAGAGATAAACTGACTCCATTCTCGAGCAAGCAACAACACAAACCTTGAAGATGCCTAAGAAATCGCCCAAAATTCCATTGACAAGATGATGTCACTACCTAACAATAACAATGACAATTTATTGTTTTTAAAGTTATATTCGTTTTAACGTTATTGGCAAAACTTCCGCAGAGAGAAAGTATGTTTTATAGTTCTAGATTCTTTTTGATGTAAGATATATTAATCGTCAATGAGTCTCTTTACACAACTGAGTTCTTGAAAGGGTTTTCAAAGATCGCCAAGTCAATGACCAAACTAACCCAGAAAGGTGTCAAGTTTGATTGGGACAATAAACAAGAAGCAGCTTGTAAAACCCACATGAGATTACCATAAAATTTAAAAATTTAGTAAACAATAAAATCACGACAAGAAAACTTATGAATCTAATATCATGACAAGTTAACGCACAAAATTAAAATCTACGAATCATGAACACACGAAGGTACGAAATATGACATAAAAATAAAACTACAAACTTCTTTTGGGCTCATGGAGATTTCGGCAATGCACAAGAAAAGAAAAGGCCCAAGTCCAATTTTAAAGGCCCAAGCCCATGTCCCTATCTATTAATTCCAGGGAACTAGATTTTATCTCATTTATTGTTACAAGAATTCAAAATAAGAAACCCTAAAAATTTCTATAAACCGGCGGCACCACAAGGAGGGAAGGAACAAGTTTTGATCTTGGTTCGTGGAATCATTGTGTTTTCTATCTCTATTCCATCCTCGATCTATTCCTGTAATCGGTAAACCATGAAAACCTTTCTATCTCTTTTCTAAAATATTATGCATGCATGAAAATAAACCTTAAGAAATAATAAGAATGAAACCATGATATGAAAATAATTTAAATCGATTCATGAGTTGAGTTGTGTGGTTCGCGGGTCGAAGGAAAAACAAGCCGAGTACCTCTAGAGTACTCGGCACTTATGTGGTTTTGGGGACTCATTTTCGAGCGACCTTAGGCCAAAGAAACCCAAGCCGAGACCCAATGGGTACTCGGCATATATATGTTTTACCATGATCTTGTCGTGTGATATGGACCAAAAGGAAAACAAGCCGAGACCCCTATGGGGTTCGGCATAATTATATGTTGACATGGGGATATTTGACGTTGGGATTGAGGTCGAAGGACCAAGCCGAAACCCTATAAGGCTCGGTATATGCATGTTATAATATGGGGGTTTGGTTGCGTCAGGCTTTACTCGATCCAAGACCAAGCCGAGTACCCCTAGGGTACTCGGCACACAAAATTGTTGGCGTTAGTGTTGTGTTCGTCGAGTGTGTTAAGGACCAAGACTAAGCCGAGTACCCCTATGGGACTCGGCACACGCATGTTTTGTTGATTGGTGTGTAGTCGTGTGTTTAAAACCAAGCCAAGACCAAGCCGAGTTCCCTTAAGGGACTCGGCACACACATGTACACTTCTATTTATTCATGCCGAGTAGTGTAGTAACCGACAAGAACCAAGCCGAGTACCCTAGTACTCGGCACACGTATATACATTATTTTATTAATCATGTCGCGTGCATGCTCGAACCAAGGCCAAGCCGAGACCCCAAGGGGTACTCGGTACACATATGTTGGTGGGGATTGATGTCCGAGTGACCTAAGACCAAGAGAACCAAGCCGAGACCCTATGGGGCTCGGCATACCTTCTTTTTGTGTAACAAGGGCTCGGGTTACATGTGGGCTTATGGCTTAGTAACTTCCGGCTTATATATGGGCGTATGGCTTAATTGATTTTCGGGTTGCACATGGGCTTATGGTTAAGGTTGTTTGGCTTAACATGGTGGGTTTATGAACTAAATTAAGTCGGGCTTATAGTTAGCTTAAGATGGGCCGTGTGGCCCAAGACCAAGCCGAGGCCCAACGGGCTCGGTAACATATGTGTATGATTGTGACTGGGTAATTTATGATAACTACAACCGTGGGGAAATTGTCTAATCACTCTAAGTGCCTTTTAAACCCTAACTTTAATAAATTTCATTTTTAAACCTTAAACTTTCAGGTAATGGCAATATTGACCCCTAATTTATGGAAATGACATTCTAGACCCTTAAACTTGAATGAATTACAATTTTACCCTTGAAGATCATGAAAATGACATTATGTCCCTAATTATAATTAATTACCAATTATAACTAAAGTATATTAAATAACATGATTTATCTAAATTAATAACAATAGATTATTATTAATCCAAGACACAGAGATGGAAACCTGCTATTTTTAGAAAGCTACTATTTATGGAAACCTGCTATTTTTAGAAAGTTACTATTTATGGAAACCTGCTATTTTTAGAAAGTTACTATTTATGGAAAACTGCTATTTTTAGAAAGCTGCTATTTATAGAAACCTGCTATTTTTGGAAACTTACTAAATAAGGAAAGTTACTACTTTTAGAATATCAAGTATAATAAGATACAAATCATGGTATCCAATAATCCAAGAAACATACAAGTATACTAATCAAGGAAAGTTACTAAAAATAGAAAGCTGCCAAAAATGGAAAGTTACTAAAAATAGAAAGAAACTTAAATCATGCACAAGTAACTTATACAAGCTCTTTATCATGTAGCACGTGTGAAGACGGAGTGATATCTTTCTATTTCTTCCTTTCACTGCTTCATTGTCCAGGTACGGATATTCCGTCCTTTCAGTAAGGACATTCCTTCTATTCATGATTCATTTCCCCAGAACTGCTATGCTTCCCCATTTCTATGTTTTGCCATGATTTATTCCATGTTTATTTCATGTCCCACTGCCCGAGCTATATATATATGCATGACCATGATTTATGTGACTTACCACCTAGTTATGGAGGTACCATGACCATGACACTTGAGGCACCTGTGTCATGACTCTTTCGCGTTGAGAGTGATTTCACGCGGCGTCCCTTTTCATGTTACTTTATTTCATGTCTGGCCATTATTATTCGGGGCGTATGGGTGCATCCTAGTTTACATGTTTATACGTTTCATGGTGATTGGTTGGTGTGTGCTCTACATCCCATCACATTGGAGTTGATCCCTCCACCCATTTTATTATAAGAGGTCACCCCTCTAGTACATGTTGAGGCATCCCCTCTATTTTATGCATGTATGCACGTTATTATTATGTATGATTATATGAGCTCGTGGGCAAACCCTTATTGCTATGTTATGCTACTTATGACATTCCATTATACGTTACATCTTAACAACCATGTTTTACATGTTCATTGCTATTCTTCATGACATATTTCTCCAGGTTCCTCATGACACTCATGAATCTTTCCGCTGCTTTATATTCCTTATCCAGGACTTATGTTTATTATTTCATTATCATTATATCCGTTCACTGAGCGTTATGCTCAGCCGTATTCTTTTCATGTTTCTTACGGCAGGTAACTAGAGGGAGTTGGGCATGAGAGATTGTGCTTAGGAAGAGACCCTTTAGCTTCCACTCTATTATCATTGACTCTTGCAGACTTATGTTTTGGACACATGTTTCGTCCTTTAGACTTCCTTTACGTTTATGCATGTTAAACTTCATAATGGGAGCCGATGTTTGTTTCCGGCTTTCCACCTTGTTACGTTATCAGTTATGTTTTATGCCTTTTATGCTTTGATATGACGCCATGATTATGAAGTGATGCCTTTCATCAGAGAGGGGTGTTACAATTATGGTATCAGAGCTCAGGCTTTCGACCTGTAGGCTCTAAAACTTGACCTGTGAGGATTGGGTAGATATTAGGTTCCTTCAGAATCGACGTTCCTTCATTCATGTATTGACCGTTTTAACCGCTTAACCTTTAAAATATTTTTTCTAAATGCCAGATGGTGAACACACGTACAGATGCTGAACTCGCTGCGGCTGTCCAGGCAGCCGTAACTGCTATGCTTCCACAGATCCGTGAACAAGTTCGTGAAGAGTACCGTAATGGTGCTAGTGGCTCAGGTGGAAATCCTCCACCAGTCACTATTCATACCTGGCTGGAACGCTTTAACAAGCAAAAGCCCCGTACGTTTGAGAAGGCGGTAACTCCAGTTGATGCTGAGAACTGGATCTCTCACATGGAGAAGATCTTTGATGTAATGGGTTGTGATGATGTGTTTAAAGCGAGGTTAGCCGTTTATAAGTTTGAGGGTGACGCGCTAGCATGGTGGAAGGCCTACAAGCAGGCCAAAGGAGGAGATGCATGGATTCTCACTTTGTCATGGGCAGATTTCAAGGAGTTGTTCTTCCTCCAATTTTTCCCTCGAGCTGAGCAAGAGCGCTTAAAGCGAGAGTATCATTCTCTTCGCCAAAGGGCAGGCGAGAGCAGTAATGAGTTTATGCAGCGTTTTATCCGTATAGCTGGATTTCTTGGGCAGGCTGCTGGCACTGCAGAGGAGCAGGCCAAGAACTTTCGTTGGGGTCTTCACAAGTCGATCCTAGACCGTATCCTATGCATGGAGTTTACTGATGTTGCTCAAGTTGCAGATGCTGCTCGCAACTTTGAGATCCTCCGAGACAGGGATGATTATGACAGGCCTGAACGATCAGACAAGAGGCATAAGAGTGGGGACCAGCATCAGTCGTCTAATCAGCAGAATAGTCACCGGGGTCATGACCAGAGGAATGACCGTCATGGGTCAGACAGGCAGGGCGGTAGTGGTAACTACCGTAACAACAATAGCAACAATCACTCCCGTGACAACAACAGGAACTCTGGTGCTGGACGCGACCAACGGAACAGGGGTCAGCAGTCCCACCGAGCTACCAACTCTGGTAATTCATTTGATATAACAAGTTTATTCGCTATATGTCTCAAAATTCATGTCTCACGATCCATCATTGAATCAGGTTCCCAGCAAAACAAGGCACCGTCCGAGGGTTATACTTACCCTGTCTGCACCACATGTGGACGTAGACACCCAGGAGAGTGTCGTCGTGCTGCAGGTACTTGTTTTAAGTGCGGTCAAGCTGGTCATCTTCAGCGAGATTGCAAGAAGAACACGGGGGCTAGTTCGTCTGGTTATGCTGACAAGAAGCCAGACGCATCAGGCCGCGTCTTTGCGCTGACTCAGGACCAGGCTGCTAATGCTACAGGTACCATCACTGGTGCATTATTTATTTTCGGACGTGCAGTATTTGTTCAGAATGCTTTTTGCAGCCCTCAATTTAAGCTACCAAAAGCTGACTAAAATGAAAAATAAGCTTAAACAGATTAAACCCTATACCTAATGAACTTGTGCAAGAAAATTCATAAGCTAAAACTCATTTTAGCTTATCTAAATTTGCAAATGAAAAACTTGGATTTGAACTTTTTTAAGAAAAGACAGAAACTTGACAGATTTATATGAAAAACTAAAACCACAATTGCAACTTAACCATTACCAATCTAATGCATTTGAAACCAAAATGTAAGCATAACCAAGACCTCAAAATAACTTTTAAGCATGAATCAAATACAAGCAGATTAAGAAGGTTTTAAGACCACAGATTCAAACTATGGCTACAACAATCCTAAGTTTTGAGTTATAAACTTTAAAAACCAAATTAAACTAACTTATAAACTAAATTAAAGCTTGCTAAAACTTATTTGAGTGCCAAAAAACAGTTTGAACACAAATTGACCCATTTTGGCCCCTTATCCCAAACACCCCTTTAAATTCTGATTTTGCATTTTAAAGCTATAAAAGTTTAAATTAAGCTGAAATAAGTAAAAACATATATAGCAATAGGCAAATAAAGAACAAATAAGCATTAACTAATGAGAATTAAGCACAAATAAGCATACTAATAAGCTAACAGTAATAAGCATAAATAAGCACTTACAAAAGATTTTAAAGAGAAAACAAGGTGTACCTTATTCCCTTGCTCAAAACAGGGAATTCAAGTAGCTTTTTCAAGCTAATCTACAAGCTCAGCTTATAAGAATAAGCTATTAAAAACCCTATAAGCCCATCCTTGTCTGGCTTATCATCCAAAAGAGCTTAATACCATAATCCTTAACCAATGAATTTGTTCTTAAACAATAAGCTCAAGTAAGCTTTAAAAGTTAATTTGAGCTTAAGTGAGCTTATAGCAGCTTATAAAAACGACTTGTAAACAGGAACAAGCTTAAATGCTAAAAACATAAAAACTAAAATTTTCATTAAAAACTTAAAATGGTTACAAGGCTTTTAAAAGTAAAATAACAGAATTTAAAGACTTAAAACATAAATTTAAAACATTAAAAAGTAAATTACACTACTCCTAAGTTACACTAGATATTTTCTATAATGAAAATCCTCAACTATTTATATAAAAAAACTAAAGTCTTGAGCTGTGCTTGTTGTGTTTTTGTTGTGAGAGGCTTCAAGGTCTTCATCACAGCCCTTAAAATTTCTTGTTCACCAAGGTCTTCAATCTCAGCCATAGATCCATTTTGTCCAATAAGCTTGTGTAGGATTGCCAAGGTGGATGTGTCTTCTAGCTGGTGTGGGGTTTAGGAGGGGGTGACTTTTATTTGTCGTGTTGCAGGGTTAGTGATAGAGACGGATGAATAGTAATTGTTCTTGGCGGGAATTGGGTTTTGGGGTTCTGGGTATTTAATTTGTAACGGGTGTTAGGGATGAGGGGTGTAAAGGTTTTTGGGTATAAGGGGCTAAAGGTGTAATGAAAAGGGACTAGTGGTGAAAGGGTGCAAGGATGGTGGGGACTGAAGGTGTTAGTCCTAAGGACTAACAATGCAAGGGGTAAAAGGTTTTGGGGTTAACGGCTGTTAAATGTTGTATTGGGCCTAGTTAAGTGTTTGGGCTTTCTATATCAAAGGGTTCGGGCCAGGTTTTAAATAAAAGGAAATTGGGCTTTTAAAAATGGGTTTTGGGCTTTTTATCATATAAGCTTTGTTAAGTCTTGGTATTAATAGCTTAATGGGCTGCCCCGGCCCATTAGATGGGTGCGGGTTGGCCCATTAAGTATTTCTTCGGTTTTGGCTTCGTCTTTGACTTTGACTTTGTCGGGTTGACTTTTTGGTTGACTTTGACTTTGACTGGTTCACGCTTTTCCATTCCGTGCTCGGTTTTGGCTTGTTTTTTTTAGTGAATATCCGGTACCTGCACAGTATATAAAGCAAAACACACATATATTTGGTATTTTATGTACGCTTTTAGTCATTTAGGCTCGTTTTTATAGGCAAAAAGTATGTGTAATTAAGCACATATCAAAATCCCTCATACTAAGATATTGTCATGTCCTCACGCAATGCCATAAGTAAACACTTTGGAAAACCAAAAATCTCAATCCCCCTCGACTAATTACCTAGAAAAGTAGCTAAGTGTTCATCAAGGGGAATTAAAGAATCAATAGCTTTGAAAAGCCCCGTTTTTGCCATTTTAAAATTTTTACACTTATTACCATACATATTTTTGTATTTTTCCCTTTTTCTCATTTTTTTGTACTTTTCATGCATTTCTTTTTAGCAACTAACTAGAACGTTTGGACTTTCATTATTTTCATTATTTTTAGGGTCACGGCTAAGATGCACTTTAATCCTAAAATTCTCAAAAAGATAAATTCATCGTCCCCGACTTTTCACTTGTTCCAAACCAAGCTTAAAACGAAATCACCGTTAAATACAAGTTAAGATGCTAACACTACTCATATTTGTACCTTGTGAAACTTTTCGCTCCCGAAAATTATTTCATATTATGTTAGTGTGCTTATTTCGAATTTCAACCATAGATCAAACATTTTGCAAAATTTCTATGCTTCACGTTCCACCCGAGAATAATGAGTTTGAAGGCGAGATCATCCCATGTAGCGACTTTCGTCTCGGCACATCCCAACCTTGCGGCTATGTGACTAGGCTTTTGACACCCCACAGAGATAGTATCGGGCTCACGGACCTTCTGTTTTAAACCTTGGATTTCCCCTATATAATAAAATTACAACTTAAAATTGTTATAGTCTTAGTTTAAAAGGCATTTTAAATTTAAGAAAAAAGAGATTTTCCCTATATTTATTAATCACGGTTTACTAACTTAATATAATTCATCATCCATTAAACTATGTAAAATCTTCGACCATTGAATATGGAAGGTGAAACATGGTTGGGTGCCGGCAAGATGCAACAAATACTTTTATCATTCTCGGGATAATTAGTATGTGCATTATTTAGAAGAATGCAAACACGATTGTGAGCCGGCTCGATGCAGTCCAACTTTTATTATCCATTAGTTTATAGTTATTACATCTTTGTTTTTATTTTTTTCCACTTATTTTTTACTTTAATAGTACAAGATATAGAGAAAATTTTCTTTTTAGAAAATTTAAAGTATATTAGAACCTAAAATTATTTGATATCATCCAGACTTCAAAAAATTGTTCGAAGAGAGACGTATTATTCAGTCCGGTTAGAGCTTATGGGATGAGATAAAGCCCAAACTACACTTATGAGCTCTTAAGATTTTAACTATCTGTATGCATCTAACTCATAGTTAACTTTATCTTTTTTTGTCCTTCGCAAAGATCCGCGAATGCTTAGTCTAAAAGTTAAGGAACAAGCTAGAGCTCAACACGCTCGATCGAGTCAAAATTTATTCTTATTCTACCCAGCAGGAAAGTCAAAATTGTAACAAAACACTTATTTTGTTTTTGAAATTTTTAATTTTTTTTCATTTTTTTGGTATTTTGGTGGTAAAAACGAGATTACGCGAAAACAATGGCTGCAGGCAAAATCAAATCGATAGATCCCCCCCCCCCATACTAGAACTGAACATTGTCCTCAATGTTTTAAGAAGGGTCTCTACGTAAATCTAAGGCCGTTTATTAATTATGCTAAATATAAACGTTAGTCGATAAGATTAGGATATTGGATTCTATATGACGCTGAGGATGTGCGATCGAGTGATTCGAAGGACAAAACTTCGAGCACGAGTCTTCAAAATTCGGGCACTCCTGGCCATACAATACAAAAACACGAAACACGGAGACATGGGAGAGGCGAGCTTCACACAACACACTTATTTCATTATACTATTATAATCATATTAGGGATAGCTGGGGTTGCCACCCACGAAGCGCTTATTTTTGTTAACCGAGTCTTGAGCCTGACTCGACCCCGAATTCATTGGTCCATGGGGGAGCAAGTGGAAGATTTTAAAAAAAAAATAATACAAAAAAATCTTCATCGGACTTTCAATCAAGGGTTTGGATAAACATTGAATTTCATGAAAGTTTCACTCGATGAGATACCCCCGGATTAACAAGATGATATGGACTATGCCGGGGTCAAAAATGATATCTTCATTCCCGGAGGAGAGAAGATATGGAGGAGTAACGGGATACGTGAGAAAAGGATGAAAGATTCATACAACATAAGCGAAGAGAGGAGATTGGTCATCCTCTGGTGGTAAATTTGCATTTGTCGTAGAAGACATGTTCTCACGAATCCCGGGGTCAATAATAAAAGTCAATATCTTCCCCGGATGGCTCACTTTAAAACCCACATTCAAGATCGGAGAGAAATTCTCAGCATGAATAGTAGTACTGCCCACTATTCTTCTCTTCAATATGAAATTTAAAAAGTTTCAAGACTCGGGAGTTGTTTTAAATTTTTTATGAAAGAGTAACCATCCTCAACGGCGGATGACGGAGACTTGATCACAAAGAATCATAGTGAAATCCTGTTTTAGACATTGGGGTTCATATCAACAAAGAATTCTTCTATTTCTGGAAGAGATAAATCAATTGCTACTACTTTTCTCTTCCAAATTAAAGCAGAAAGTCTCGGACTCTGGTAAAGAATTATAAGAAGTGTCGGTCTCCTCCAAGAAAGAGTTAGGAGATGTGGAGGGAGACTTGGTCACAAAATCAGAAGATGGAGTGGAATTGTCTTTTAACGCTTCGATCTTAGCAATGAGAAGATTGATTTTCGATAACTTTTCACGAAGTTCATCGTCCTCAAGCTCTCCATCTTCTGGGTGAAAATCCTTTACCTCCTCTAAGCTTACGAGCTCAGAATAGGGAGGTGATGCATCGACATAATCGATGTCGTCAATAGAGAAAGAATCGTCATCAATCAAAGTAGAATCATCGTTAGAATCGGAGAATTCCTTAAATTGATCTTTTGAAATGTCAAGAGGCGGAGAATTATCATGAAAAGGCACATCACACATATTGTCGGGAATACCCTCAGACTCACTTGGGATTGGGACAAGGTCCTCAACACTAGACTTTATTACTTCGTTCGATTCCGTTGTCGGAATAGTATCAAGATGCTCCTCCCCCATACTTAGAGAGTTATCAGGCTCCTCGGTTGATAAGTCGGGTGTGATTGCAATGGTATAGTCCTCGTCATCATCATCATCATAGTAGACGATAGGACGATTCCAACTCGGAGTATTAATATAATCAGCCAACTCCTCGTTTATACTTTGCACATCATCATGAAGTTTACGAAATAAATCTAGAATACCCTTCGGTTGATATTGCTTGTCTTCAAAAGCATGCTCAATTTCAAAAATTGTCTCCTATGCTAGTGATACAACCTTTGGCGTTTCATAAAAAGAAAATCGATTAAACTTTCTTAAGAGAGTTTGCACAGAGTTAATTAGGTTTCTTTTATCTTGCAAAAATTCCAAACTTGTTTCTTCTTGAGGAGGTTGATGAACGACGGAATACTGCATGGGTTGAGTATTAATGTTAGTCGTTCGTTCCTCTGCTAGCAATTCAGCACAAGTTTTCTCACGAATCGGTTGATGAATGACGGGAAATTATGAGGGTTCAAATTGGTCAAAACCAGAATAATTAGAATCATAACACGGATTAGGTTCGTAATAATTCATCGATTGACATTGAAAAGTCTCGTGAGGACCCCCACAATCTTCACAACAAAGATATTGTTGTGGAAAACTCGGTGAAGTTTGTGGAAAATAATCAAAGTTTTGATTGAAACACGGGTCCTGATTGTAGACAAACGGGACTTGAGGTGGACAATCGTAACCATAATGGGCATCGTTCCCACATAACTCACAAGAGTATGGCACGTATTGGGGTTGTGGAGGTGGGTATGAGAAATCAGGAGGATTATCGAAAGAATTCGGAGTCGAATCATAAGTGAAAGAATCTCCGTTCTTTGAATGGCATAGAAAGCAATATCCATCTCGAATATCATTACCACACCGTTCACAAGTACACCATCGATAAGGGTGACCATATAACTGTTCTCCACACCCTGCGCATCGGATAAATGTTGACATAAAGAATTAAACGATAATGAGGGTTAAGAAGAGAATCAAAAGGTTTAGAAGAAAAAGAAGATTATTTTTGGGTTTTTAAGCTTTTTAAACAACATATTTTATTAAAGGACAAAATGAGACCGAATAACTTAAACCAATAATCAACTTGCTTCATGGTAGCTCTCTAAAAGAAAAAAGCACAAAGGAGCGGAGGAGCGGGAAAGCGCGAAGCTATTAAAAACCTTCTCCTTTCGGGTCGTAGTTCCTCGGAACAACCTCCAATAGATCACCACAAATAGTTTGAGTTAATCTCTTAAAGGTGAGCGTACTTCACAAGTGACACAAAGGCAAGTTTTAATCTTTTGTTTGGGAATTTCAAATACTTTAGGAAAAGTATTTATGATTATTTGATAATATATTCACAAAAATCGAGAAAATAAAATATTTTTGTATTTTTATATTTTTATAACAAGAAAATAACTTCACAAGGAAGGGTCTTCAAGGCACAACAAACTTCAACTCGATAATCGTACACACCTCCCCGGCAGCGGCGCCAAAAATTGACTACGATCTTTTACTATATATAAATACAATATATAATAAATATATATATAAATATATAATAATAAGATAATATCAATAATAAATATTCCAAGAGGCCATTAAAAGAGATATTTCACTTTTATCCAAAGCAAAAACCCTAAAAGACCTTCCCGGGTCGTTTCCCGTCGAGGCGTGAATTTGAAAATCGAGTTTTGGTTTGAGAATTTATGCTTGAATAATCACAAATTTGATTGGGTTTTCTAAATCTACAGGAAAAAGCAATTAAAAGGCAAGCGAAACTAAAAACGAAAGCAATTACGAAATTAAAAACGTAAACGGGAACGTAATTCAATCCAGTTCTTTAAAAATTCAAAATCTAAAATTTTAACCCTACGAAAGCAAATCTAATTTTCCTAAGTCCTAAATGACAAAAGAAAATTTAAAAAAAAAAGATTTATATTTTTTTGACTTTTATATTTCCTATTATGAATTAAAAACGATTTTAACAAAAATTAAATATAAAAAATACTAAACGATTTATAAAAAACCTAAAAAATTACAAAAAGTAGCTTGAATAGTGCTGGATCTAAGAAAAATAAAAAGGATAAAACAGCTTATCAAAATAAACTGTTAAAAAGCTAAAACAGCTTATAAGCTAAAAGGGGGAAAAGATGATAAAAGATTAATGTGTACAACTTCTAACGGAAAAGACCCAAGGGCGCTACTGGTTGTGTGTGTTGTGTTAAAAATGTTGGGTTGAGGGTGTTGAGGTCCATGGTTCGAGCCCTGCTCACCTTGGACTTCCACCTTCCCTAATGTTTTTGTTTTTATAAGCAAATTTTAAGCAACTTTTGTAAAGGAAATATTTTTAAAACACTCAAATAAGCTTAGAAATAAGCTTTAAAAAGCTGACAGAATGCTTAAGGGCTTAAAAGGCAAAAATGCTAAACTGTTTGGCAATTTAAAGACTGAATAAGCTAATGAAAAGCAATTGAGCTAACACCAGCCAATAAGCTACACCTAATAAGCATTAAGGAACAAAGATAAGCTAATGAAATGAACTGAAAATAAGCTAAAAGGACAGAATCTCTAAAAGGCTTAAATACTTAAAAAATTTAAACTACAAGTGCTAAAAAGCTTAAATAAGCTCTACCCTAAGATTAATAAGCTAAAAGTACTTCTATTCTAACCTAATAAGCAAATCTAAGCAAAATAAGGCAAGTACAATAAGCCAATAAGCTCAAATAAGCAAATAAGCTTTTGGCCAAAGACTGTTAACCAAACAGCCTATAGGGTCACTTTCTAGCTTATTTTTAAGCTAGAAAACAGATCCTTATGGCTTAGTGGCTTATACCACTAAAAAGCTTATGAAATAAGCTTTAATAATCATCAATCAAAAATTATTTTGAAACTCAAATAAGCTATGAAAAAGCTTATTGAAAACGGCTGTTCACACTCAGTATATGCTGAGTCCCTTTTTTCAACTTTGAAAATTACAACTTTTGAGCTTAAAAATAAGCTAACAAACAAATCCTTATGACTATAAGACCTAAAAACAGATCAAGCTTAGACCTCAAAGAACTTATAACAACAATCAAAAATCATTTTGAAATTAAGAATAAGCCATAAAAAGCAATTGAAAAAAGCTGTTTTTTAATATTTCCAACACTTGACTATTTTTGACAGATTTCTACCAAGACACAAAAACTATTCTAGCAGACTTAAAGACACCTACTCTAATGCATTTTTAACATAAAACAAGCATGAATATGACACTTATAAACACCTAACAAGAATCTAAGCACATAAGCTGTTTAGGAAAAACTTGAAACCACAGATTAAAACAATGATTACTAAAAACCTTAAAAGTGAATTTTAAACCTTGACAACCTTATAAAACAGATTGAATAACTTTAAATGAGCTTGTTAAACTTGGCTTAGTGACCCAAACCAATAAAAACACAATTCTGACCCATTTTAAACCTTAACCCAAACACTCCTTTAAATATTGAAAACACAATTATAAGCTAAAACAGATTAAGGGATATATCAAACAAGATCAAATAAGCATAAATAAGACACATTAAGCACAATTAATACAGAAATGAGCACAGATAAGCAGAATATAAGCAATGAACAGTAAATGCATAAAAATGAGCTTAAATGGAAAATGAGAACTCACAAAGATCCAAAGCTTTTGTCAAGAGCTTAACACCTAAACCAGCTTTCAAATCATTCCTAAAGCTTCCTATGAAGCACTAAACCAAGGCCATCCACAATTTACCTTGCTCCAATGCTGAAAATCCCATTCCTTTCTTAATGAAACAGTAAATTTATAAAAATCTTTTGTAAAAGCTTTTATGAGTAAAACAGTGGTATGAGCTTATGAGATGCTTATTAAGCAAAAAAAACCTGAGTAGGCATGTAAGCCTATGAAAAGGCAGAATTTGTAATAACTCAATAACTTAAAATTTGCATTAATAGTAAAAGGAGTACAAAGCTGGAAATTGAAAGACAATAATTTAAAGACAAGAAAACTTAAACATTTAAAATTAAAGTAAAACTACTCCTACAATTACACTACTCCTAGATAGATTTCTAGACTTGTGCTTCTTCTTCTTTATATAAGCTGCCAGTTGTGCTTCTTGTGTTAGTTTGGTGAGGAGAGTCCAAAGCATCATCTTAGCCCTTGAAAAGCCTTTGGCACCAAGCAATATCATCCAAGCCGTTTATCTTTTGTCTTCTTTCTTTTGTCCAATAGGATTTTAGGGGATTGCTAAAGTGGCTTTGGGGATTTGTGAGGTGGGGTGAGGTGGTGAGAGTGATGGGGTCAAGTGGGGTTGAGTTTTGGCTGTTTGTAGCAGGTTGCTACAGTGTCACGTGGGTTTTGAAGAGATGGATAAATAGGAGTGGGGATTTGGCGGGAAAGGGTTAGGGTGTTTGATTTGACTGGGGTGCAGGGGACAAGTTTTGGGAAATGGCAACTTTGGCCCCTCATCTTGATATGTGATATAGCATGGATGGTTTGAGGGACTAACGGTGTAAAGTTAAAAGGGTTATGGCTAACGGTTGTTAAGTGTTGTATTGGGCTTTTGAATTTGGGCCAGATTTACTTAGTTTTGGACTAGGCTAGGATTTGGACTTTTATAACTATAAGGCTTATATCATGGGCTTTTTCTTGAATATAGAAGCATAATGGGCTAATCCGGCGCATTAACTTGGGTATGAGTTGGCCCATTTATGATTTCTCCACTTTCGGTTCCGTCTTTGACTTTGACTTTTCTTGGTTGACTTTTTGGTTGACTTTTTGACTTTGACTTTTTGATTTTTTCATGCTCTTTCTGTTCTCGTGCTCGATTTTGTTGTTTTGGCTTCATTTTTGTCCTTTTCTCGGATATCCGTTTCCTTCATAATACACATGCAAAACACACAAATACAATGTATTTTTGGTATGTTTTTGGTCTTTTAAGTCCGTTTTTATAGGCAAAAGGTATGTGTAATTAAACACATACCAGAACTACATGAAGAGTAATGAAGCTACTAGAGAAATGCAATCAAGGACTAAACATGAAGACGGAATTGCGAAAAATGAGTTTAATCTATGATTGATGCAAGAACAATTAAGTTAGAAAATCAAAAACAATCAAATAATAAACATAATAACTATTATGAAAATCAAAAATTCTCGGGTTCGGGATCACTTCCTAGTAATTACCGTTGCTAACGAGGGAGAGGGGAAACGATATACCACCGAAGTGGTGTTGCTTACGATGGACCTACGATTCCACCTACTCCTACTCCTCTCCTGAAGGAAGTGGAACATGAAACCAAGGCGACAAAGGACAAGGTAAACAATACAAGTTTATAAAGTACCGCATAAGTCTAACCTCTGGTTGTCCAAGACCCGATTCCGAAGCCCGAAGTTGCTCCGAAGCCCAAACCTAAATCGTCAATACCTTATCTTTTGAGGCTTAACGACCAAAAGCTCCATGAAAAAGCTAATAATCAAACGTTTAAATTTCTTCAAATCTTTCAAAGATTACACTTCGATATTAGCTTCACAGATGCTCTTCTTCATATGCCGAAGTTTGCTTCTACATTTAAGAGTTTACTTAATAATAAGGAAAAGTTGTTCAAATTTGCAAATACTCCGTTAAATGAAAATTGTTCGGCGGTGCTCCTAAAGAAATTGCCTAAAAAACTTAGAGACCCGACAAGTTTCTAATCCCGTGTGATTTTCCAAAGCTAGATGAGTGCTTAGCCTTGGCCGTTCTTGGCGCTAGCATTAATCTAATGCCTTTTTCCATTTGGAAGCAGCTTTCGCTCCCGGAACTCACTTCGACCCGCATGACACTCGAACTAGCAGACTGATCGGTCGCTCATCCGAAAGGTGTCGCCGAAGATATTTTTGTAAAAGTAGGAAAGTTTTATTTTCCGACCGACTTCGTTGTAGTTGATTATGATGTTGATCCTTGGGTTCCCCTCATCCTCGGGAGACCTTTCTTGAGGATGGCAAGAGCTTTAATCGATGTTTATGGTGAAGAATTAACTCTTCGAGTCGATGATGAGGCCATTATGTTTAAAGTCGGGCAAACTTCAAGATACTCCCGTATTTACGAAACGGTTAATCAAGTCAATGTCATAGACGTTGCTTGTGAGGAGTACGCTCAAGAAGTGCTTAGATTTTCAGATAGTTCGACAAGTGGCAATCCCACTCCTTCGAATCCTATCATCGCTTCTTCTTCCCCCCCGTTTACTCCTTTTGAAGGAGGAGATTTTATCTTGGAAAAGATTGAGACTTTTCTACGTACCTCAGAAGAGATTTCTAATTTAGATGACGATTATTACGACACGGAGGGAGATATTCTTTACCTTGAGAAATTATTGAATGAAGATCCTTCTCCGACTCTCCCTCCGACGAAGAATGACGAACTTAAGCAAGTTGATGTTACTATGACTAAGCCTTCAATCGAAGAACCACCGAAACTCGAGCTTAAGGATTTACCGTCTCATCTTGAATATGCATTTTTAGATGGAACCGATAAATTACCCGTCATAATTTCTAAGAATAGAAAAAATTAAGAAAAGCCACCTTTTAAAGTCATAACACACAAATGGTCCATCGCATGGAAAATTTCTGACATTAAGGTATCAACCCTAGTTTTTGTACTCACAAGATCTTAATGGAAGACGACTTCAATCGGCGGTTCAACATCAAAGAAGGTGAATCCGAAAATTCATGAGGTTATCAAAAAGGAAGTTATCAAACTCCTTGATGCCGAATTGATTTACCCTATCTCCGATAGTCCATGGGTAAGTCCCGTTCATTGTATGCCTAAGAAAGGTGGCATGATCATAGTTGAAAACGAAGATAATGAGTTAATACCCACTAGGTTAGTTACGGGATGGCGAGTTTGTATTGATTACCGAAAGCTTAATGATGCCACTCGTAAAGAACATTTCCCGTTGCCTTTTATGGACCAAATGCTAGAACGTTTAGCAGGGAACGAATATTATTGCTTTTTAGATGGATTTTCCAGATATTTTCAAAATTCCATTCACCCGCAAGACCAAGAGAAGACCACTTTCACTTGCCCTTATGGGACGTTTGCCTACCGACGTATGCCTTTCGGTTTATGTAATGCTCCGGGCACGTTTCAAAGGTGCATGATGGCCATTTTCCACGACATGATCGAGGAAACTATGGAGGTCTTCATGGCTGATTTCTCGGTCTTCGGGATTCTTTCTCGTCTTGCCTAACCCATTTAGACAAAATGCTAAAACGGTGCGAAGATACTAACTTAGTTCTAAATTGGGAGAAGTGCCATTTCATGGTAAAAGAGGGCATTGTCCTCGGCCATAAAATTTCAAAGTCCGGGATTGAGGTTGACAGAGCTAAAGTTGATGTTATAGCTAAACTCCCTCATCCGACTTCCGTTAAAGGCGTTCGAAGTTTTTTAGGTCACGTCGGGTTCTATAGTCGATTTATCTAAGATTTTTCTAAAATCGCCCGACCGATGACCCATCTTCTTGAAAAGGAAACAACATTTATTTTCTCGAACGAATGTATTGAATCGTTTAATACTCTTAAGAAGAAGTTAACCGAAGCCCCAATTTTAGCTGCCTCCGATTGGGACCTACCATTCGAAATTATGTGTGATGCTAGTGATTACGCGGTAGGTGCAGTCTTGGGGTAACGAAAGACCAAACATTTTCAGCCTATACACTATGCTAGTAAGACCATAACGGATGCTCAAGCACACTACACCATGACGGAGAAAGAATTATTAGCCGTCGTGTTTGCTTTCAAGAAATTTCGGCCTTACTTAGTCTTGTCGAAGACCATAGTGTATACGGACCACTCGACTCTCAAGTATCTTCTTACTAAGCAAGATGCTAAGCCGAGATTGCTCTGGTGGATTCTCTTACTCTAAGAATTTGATTTCATTATTCGTGATAAAAAAGGAGCGAAGAATCTCATGGCCGACCGCTTATCAAGATTAGAAAATCCTCACCAAGATGTTCTCGAGAACAAGGAAATTACCAAAACATTTCCTCTTGAGAGTCTTGGTATGGTTACCTTTCGTGGTGATTCTAGTACCCCATGGTTTGCCGACATTGCAAATTACCTTGCGGGGAACTTTGTTGTTAAAGGGATGTCGTCCCAACAAAAGAAAAAATTCTTTAAAGATATGAAACACTATTTTTGGGATGACCCCTTCTTGTTTAAGATTTGTGTGGATCAAGTGATTAGACGGTGTGTTCACGGCCAAGAAGCCGTTGATATCCTCATGGCTTGCCATAATGGACCCACCGAGGGACATCATGGTGCGAACTACACCGCTAAAAAGTCTTTGATTCCAGTTTCTATTGGCCGACGATTTACCGCGATGCCCATGACATGGTTAAGTCTTGTGACTCATGTTAACGTCAAGGAAAAATATCACAAAAGGGCGAAATACCTCAACCTTTCAGTCTATGATTGGATATTTGACCTGTAAAGCTTCAACATAGACTTCTTCCACTGGAACTATCATCATCAATTGTTGTAAATCCTCTTGTGATAGCTCTTTTTCCTTTTCTGCTGAATGTTCTTCATCTGATCCTAAAGCTTCTCCAATCTTTTGTCTTTTAACAGGCTTTTCTAAAACTTCTTGACCTACTCTCTTCAATCTCTGAACCTCCAATGACAATGCGCGAGGTCATGCTTAAAGTATGGAGTTACCACCTGTCTTTTACCGCGTTTCATCCAAAAACGAGTGGACAAGTGGAAGGATTTCAAAATCATGGTTTGGAAACGAATCTTAGAAAGGACCGTAGCCCGTGAATAATTGTGCTTATGGTCCGATAAGTAGGTGATGCTTTATGGGCTTCCGTATCGCTTTCAAAACACCCATTCGGGTGACACTCTTTAAATGCTCGGTACGAAAAGGCTGCCATCTTCCTTTCAAACATTGAACACAAGCCTATTGGGCCTATAATACATTATATTTTGACCTTAAAACCGCGGGTGATCCACGCAAGTTCAAATGAAGGGAATTAAATGAAATTCAGGATCAAGCTCTATGAGAAACTCTTTAATCTACAAGAGAAAATGAGAAAGATTATGACTCAAGATTAAGAACCGCGTTTCAACGTTGGTGATCGAGTTCTTCTCTTAATTCTCGATTAAAGATTTTCTCGGGCAAGCTCAAACCCGTTGGACGGACCTTTCACCGTATGTTCAAGTTTTCCTTATGAAACGTCGCGTTATCTCAAACCGAACAGACCAAATTTTCAAAGGTGAACGATCATAGACTCAAGCACTACTTTGGAGGGGACATACCACCGATGGTTGTCCTGGATCTCACTAACTTTGCCCGATGGAACCACTAAATTCGGGGCGAGTAGGCTCGGACTCGGTTTAACAAAACAAGTGCTTCGTGGGTGGCACCATTGCTTATCCTTAGTAGTAGTCTTATTAGTATAATTATTATGATAGTGTTTATTATTATGAGGAGGCTCGCCTATCCTTTCTCGTGTTTTGTGTTTTGTGTCCAGGATTGCCCGGATTATGAAGACTTCGTGCTCGTAGTTTTGTCCATCGTCACTCGATCTTCAATCCTTACATTCTTATAGTGGAATCAGATATCCTAAGATTTTTGATTAACATTTATATATTAGCATTATTAAAATAAACGACTTTAGATTTGCGTAAAGACCTTTAATATTTGGATTTGCCTTGAAATTGTATGGGGTGATCGTCTCACATTGAGGACAATGTGTAGTTCTAGTATGGGGGGATCTTTCGATTTGATATTACTTTGCATTTGCATGTCTTTCACGTATGTTGATAAAAATTAAGGCCTAAAAACATTACAATAATTTTCACTCTTACGTTTTGATAATCACACAATATAAAAACGTTCTATGTAAAAGTAAACGCAAACAAGTAATTAGTAGTAAATTTTCATTTCAAAAATTTATATCACTTAAAGGTATGAAAAAAATAATTGCTTAATTGTTTTATGATCAAATGAAATTTTTATTCAACTCACACTTTTATAAAATGTTGTAACATTTTTATAACATTACAAAACATTTTAACAATTAAAAGAACTGTTTTATTCTAAAATAAACTTTTTTGAATTCAAATTTTCGAACCTAAAATGGCTAGAAAGTTCCGGAAAAAATACCCCTACTCAAAAGACAATGGGAGCCCCTAGTCTAGGGCGGCCCCCTTAAATGCACGGGCGGCCCCCTTTATTTTAGGAGACGCCATAGGTAGACGACACTCAGTTGGTCCTATAAATACTGGACTTTTCCCACTATTTTTACCTTTGCACCATTCTTTCTGCTCAAAACAACTCCACATATCTTCTCTAAATCCTTTGATCATTTAAACATAAAGCTTTGTTTCCAAGTGATCCTATGGTTAATTTCCTCAAGTGCAGATAGAATACTTCCATTCAATCAAGTGAAGAAGTATTACACCTTAGTGTGGTATTGCAACCGTGTTGCTTTCTAAACACTATTTGTAAATCAATTGTATATTTGTTTTTCGTGTGTAGTAGCTAGATCTTGGCGATCTTTGGGTAAGTATAGTTAGATCGTGGTTGATCTTACCAAGTATGTTAGATAGTTGTGTTCTAAGTGGTTGGGTGAAGTGAAGTCATGGAAGTGAGAAGAAGTCTTGAAGTTGTGAGAAGTCGTGAAGTTGTGAAGTCGTGAAACAAGTAGTGAAGTCGTGTTGTGTAGATTGGTTCTAGCTAAGATTGAACTCTGACATTAGCTTTGGTGTCGTAATCGGTGTAAGCAACCGTTGTGTACGGTTTTCTCCGACATAAGGGTGCTAGTTGACATAGTGAACGAAAAAACTCTCGAGTAGGTGCTCGGGGAGGTGGAAGTATGGCGTAAGAGGTGCTTTTTCGTATACCGAACATATAAATCCTGCGTTGTGGTTGATTGTTCTTATCTTTATCTCTTGTTCTGCATATTTTCTCATTCTATCTTATTAATTTTTTAGATAAGTATAATTGTTTATATTGTGCAAGTGTTGAATTTACATAAGTCGAATCTAGCAATTTTTACAAACACTTTAATAACCTTAATTAAATGTGGTAAACTATTCAACCCTCCTTCTAGTTTCTCACAATTGGTATTCAACAGCTTCGCTAACAGAATTTTAAAATAATTGTATTTTAAAACTTGCATCGAATCTTTGGAATCGAAAAATATTTAGAAGGGGTAATCTATGCAAAAGACCATACTATTTGAAATGTGATGGATTTAATTATTTGAAAAATAGATTCGAAACTTATGTGAAGTCAAAAGAATCTAGATCTTTGGTATGTTATTACGATGGTGATTTTCTTACTATTCAAAATAATCCGTAACTTATAAGGATGAAGTTGTCACCTTTTCGTAATCAAACAATTATCTTTAAAAGATACTTGCAAAAATAATGATGCATAAATATGGGTGATTTATAATGCTTTGCCACGTAAAGAATACGAAAGAATTTTATGTGTCAACGGCAAACGAAATTTTGGGATACTTTAGTAATCATTATCAAGGTAATAATTAAGTCAAAGCTAACAAAATAGATCTTCTTGTTCAAAACATTATAAACAATTACGATTCTGGTAAAGAGAATCAATAGATAATGCATTTGCTAAATTGGCGTGCTCATTTATTTTAGTCTAAAGCACTTGATGGAAGGTTTTTTCTAGCTAAGAATTATGTTAGGAAGGTTTCTTAGGCATTAACATTCAAAATGGCGTACAGAAAGTCACGTCGAATTAAAGAATCTAAAACTCTACACTTGATGAACTCATTGGAAATTTGAAAGTTTCATGAAGGAAATAAATAAAAAAAGATTTCTAGACGGTTAAAGCAAAAGAGAACAAAATAGATCTATTGGTGTTGAAGGCTAGAAGGAATTCTAGTATGAAAATAGTCAAGTTCCGACAGTAAGACGTAGAATTACGCCATGGCGTAAGAAACTTCAAGAATTTTTCAAAGACGAGGTAGGTTTGTATGACAACACATGATGAAGAAAGCCATTCAAAAATATTAGGATGACAAAAAATGCAAAAGCGAAAGGAAATGTTTTAAAGCGGTGATTCCAAATCATCTCATTGGTGAACGGGTCCAAAAGCGTCGAGAATCTATAATCAAAGGCTTTGATAGAGGATGTTGAGTGATAGCGACGAAGATGAAGAGAAGAAGAACAAATGAGAAAATGTTTTAGGCTAAAAGCATCGAATGAGGTACCTTTCTGTAACTGAATACTTTAGTAAATTACCAATCATCATTAGACGAAAATGACTTAGATAAGTGATATAGTGATATGCAAAGTAGGACTAAAAGTATGGCTTAGAAAATAAAAGTCTAAAACACGCTAGAATTCAATAAGAAAATGAAGTATTAGAACTAAAAGATATAATATCTAGTTTAGAAAAGGTTATAGAAGTTGTGATGAACGAAAAAATATGCCAAGACCGTAGGTATCTTGGCGTTTAACCAGTTTGAAATGAAAACTTAAGGAAGAAATATCTAGCTAAATCAATTTGATAATATTAGTCACTCACTTAAGAAAATAATATGTTCTCACAACCAACCTCTGGAGATAAAAAACCGGTCATTAGGATTTAATTTTACAAAGGATCTTCTCGTTAAACTCAAACAAGTAAAATTTGTAAAAGACAAGAGATCGACGTCAAAAGAAAAAATTGGTAGAATCAAATTCATTTTGAAAACAAAAAATTCATAATTATTAACTATACTGAATTCCGATTGCGAGTCTTGAGAGGTAAAAACTTTTTATAAACCCTTCTTCAAAAATCGGAGTTAGATTTATCAAACCAAAATGAGGTCTAAAACTCTTCCTCCGAGAAAGAAATAATAGTCCTTTCCTCGGTCTAAAACACCTAAACCTAGAAGTGACAAGGTAGACAAATTACCCCTAACATAATCACGCAATGTGGAATATTACATCAACCAAGCTTCACTAAATGTGGAAGATGTTCCACCTGCATTATGTCCAATCAAATGAAAAAATTTGTGGAAACAATAAGTTTGGATACTGAAACCACTTGGGGACCAAATGGCTAAGTCCTCTCAACTTTGAATTTCTGACATCTACAAACATTCCTTGTCTTCCGACAAATGGATGAAAAGTTCATGTTAGGATTCCCATAAAATCCTTATCTTAATGCTTTCTACCTTGAAGACGTTGAAGAAACTCATTTAATGGTCTTAAGGTACGTTACTTTCGATCTTGTAGGAATTAGATCTATAAGAAGATATGTTTGTGATGCCATGATATATTAGTATAATTTAGTTTAGACTATTTATAGTCACTAGAAATATCATTTGTTGGGCTTCTAGATTTAAAGAACTATTTCCACTATGAACTATTCTTTCTCATAGTCTATCGACAGATTTTATGAAATGGAAATCTTTATGACCACGTATAGCGACTCACGTAGATGAGAAAGAGTGAGCTAGTGGTTAACAATTAACATAGATGTAGCTTAGTCTCGCGACGATCATCGAAACACTATGGATGAAACAAACTCCCTTCTACTCGACGTTCGTCTAGGCTGTGTATAACATCATCTACGTCTATCGGATTTGTCTTGGTTCAACTTAAACATTGTCCTATCAATTTAATTATCTTTCGTTATCCACTCTGTCTCACTTTCAAAATAAGTCAATTAATTTTTTCATGAAGAGTAGAAATTAAATTCTTCCTTTACGCTAGGAGTCTTGTCTTAAGTCATCTTTTAATTGGACGTCTTGATTTTCTCCATCGAAAAAAGCCAAGAAATTTTATTTAGCGTAAAGTTATTAAAATGTACTATTCATACCTATCATTGAAACACAATGATAAGTATTATCATATCTTGGACTATACTATATTTACTAATAGTTAGAATATAAATTAATTCAGCCAATAAACCAAAAAACAATTTTTTTTGTTGTTCAGGTGGCGACCCCTTAAATTTTTAAGGGTGACCGGCTTTATAAAAAGGGTGGGCCCTGAAAATAATTTAAGGGATCCAGCACCTATCTAAAATCCAAACAGCTCCATGCTGTCAAATTTTATTACCCAAACATCACTCTCTCTTTTCTCGTCACTTCCAATGATCTTATTCTCTTCATCAAGGAAAGTTAGATTCAAATCTAATACTCCTCAAAGTAGGTTTGACAACTTAAATATTTCATCCGAAATATTCAAGTATCTGTAACATACAATCGCAACGTTAAAGGTCATATCCAAAAATTCATATTGTCAATCCTTTTAACAACTATGTTAAAACGCTTTTCCAAAGTTAAAAGCTAAAACATCAACCGTCGTGTGACAAAGATCTTATAAAGTTTTAATAAGTGATTCGTAGCTTTCTTATATACAAATCCCTAAGGACTAAGCTACTTCACTTCTGTTTTGTCTTTTTCTTCCCCTTAGGAATGTCACGTTGTTTTATCACCATGGATCAAACTTGCCCACGATCTTAGATAGAAAACTAATCAAAATCTACCAAAATGTTCGTAAATGTGTCATTGATCTACCTGCATACACAAAACACAAATACAAGCACATTTTTGCTATTTTTGGTCTGTTTTGGGTTTAATTGGGTTATTTTAAGTATAAATAGATATGTGTATTCTACACTTATCACACTCTTTATTTATGTCAAACTCATTTTACAAAAACCTTAATCGTGCCTCTATTATTAAATAGATGGTTAATATTTTCCGTCCACCTTTTTTTTTCGCTACTACCTTTAAGATAACCTCATACCTCGTCGTGTGATTGTTCTATAAACATTCATAATACTCGAGAAAAGCTACATAATTTCGTGGATGAAGTTCGTTGTATGCTAACCATCATTCGTCTTGACATTGTCAAGCTCATCGCTTACGTCTTTATTATTCTTCATTTTTCCCTTTATTCCAAAATTTATGTCCGGATGAGCACAAACTAAAAGGGAAGAGAAATACTCTCAAGAACTCACATTGGTGATTCTTATGCACCAAAACCACATCAAAATCCTTCACCATAACCCTCAAAATCAAAACATCAAATTATCCAATTATCCAAAATACGCTAGGGGTAATCACTAACAAGTCAATCGACAACATCTATTGTGATAAAAATGCCGAAAGCAACCGCCATCGATATCTCTCTCACTAAATCATACATCCCTAAAGTATCTAAAATTCCCGGCTTCTCTCCCACTCTCGCCCAATCTATTTTCTTTAAATTCTTCTCACAACTAGGAGTACATGAAAATCTATTTTAATACATTGTTGAGATATGTTAAAAACATTTTTTTTCATGCATAAAGACCTCTAACTTGTTGTTAAAGTATATAATCTAATATATATTTTCGACACTCTTGATTGAATCAAGGAGTACTTGAACTATTTTTTAGGTTTTATGTTTATTAGAGTCGAAATAATTCCTACTCCATATTTGTTGCATTTAGACACACACTAGGATTTCAACATAAATCTCATTTGATGATATTTAAACCTATTTTCCAATTAACATATCTTTCTATTATACTACACCTAATAGATTGTCTTCATATTGATATGTTCCTTTAATTGCTTTCTTGGATGATCCTCAATTACAAATATAGATAATTGATTGCTACTTGCTATATGAAATGATTTTGTTCTTAGTATAAACTAGGCCTTTGCATGCTCACTTAGTAAAAGCCATAATTTTACAACAACACTAATTAAACTTGTGAAAATTCTTATGTGTTGCTCATCTTAGGTCTTAGTATTATTTCACACATGTTTGTTTGCCAAACATTATGTGAAATAGTTCTAATTTATACTTGTTCAAACTAGGTATTTGCATGATTACTTGCTAAATGCTATTGTCATAGAAAGTTGGACTTGCTTCAAAATTGATCTCCAAAACAAGACCTTTCTTAAAGATTTCTGAACAAAACCCCATTTTTTGGTCGTCTGAAAATTTTCAGATGGGTGGCCCCCTTAATTCATAAAGGCGGCCCCCTTATATTTAAGGGGACCGCCCACCTATTTAAGGGGACCACCCTCTGATTCACAGATTTTTCACTGTTTTCTTTCCCCTCTTCTACCTAGCCACACCTACTGTTTCCTAAAATTCCTAAACATCTCTTGGACTTGTTACTTTAACAATGTTCATCCACCCTAAATTGCACCTTTCTCTAATTATAAATACATTCTCATCCTCACCATCATCACCACAATCATCTTCACTAATGACATCTCCTAACAAACCCAAATCCAAATCCTCAAGAGTAGCAAAGATAAGTGTAGGACCTAATTAGAGAAAGAAATTGAACACTTATGACACATCAAGTGAGAACAATGTTAACTCACCTACACCAATACCCTAATCACACTCTACTCTCTATGATTCATCTCAAGAGATCAATCCTTCTACTCAAGCAAACCATAACTCAATTCTATTTAGTGACATTTATGTCACAAATGATGAAGATACTCCTATATTACCATAAGTTGTTAATCCACCTTCACCCACACAAACCAATCCACATGTAGCTAATATGATTTATACTCAAACTCAGGGTGATAACCAAACTCAACTTACTCCAACTCCATCTCCAAGTAGGAAAAGACTTGTTGATGAAATTAATAAACTTTAAGACTTATCAAGTTTTCTAGCCATGCATCTTGCACAACAAAACATATCACCCTCATCACCTTACTCACCAAACCTTCCTCACGCCATCAATTTACAACAAGTTGACACCTATGTTGGCTATTGTCCTTGTTGCCGATTTACCCAAAAAGATTGAGTATCTCCTTACTAGGCCACAACCTCCACCTCAAGTCCAACGTGACTACCCTCCAACAACCACCTCCGCTCCAAACTCTCCATCAACAACCAACTAGTCACATCTTATGCATACTTTTCTTGATTTCAAATAATCGTCCAAATTTTTTTTGTATCGTAAGCAAGTCTAAAGTTCTTCTATGGCAACTTAGGATCTTTTCTAGTTTAATTTATGTTTCGATATGCTTCTAAGCATATTATTTGATATATTTATGAGTTTGTTTTACATACAATCTCTTTAATCAATGAATGATCTTTTGTCTTAATTATTGATTAATTGATTTTATGGCAAATTATAATACAAAATGTTGCTATATTTTTTCTTCTAACTTGCTACATGTTAGAATATATTTGTCTTGTGCTTCTATGTTTTTTTAGCAAAGTTATCATAGCTCGATTCCTTGGTGCCCTCGAACGAGGGGGAGCACACATCAAGGGGGAGCTTTGATGCCTTCGATTTTACTAACTTCACTCGACGAGGCCTTTTTGATTCTACAAAAAGGTGGAGAAATGGACATAAACTCACTATATACTTGTTTAAAAATAATTCTACAATTAATGAGTTTAGATTTTGTAATCATCAAAAAGGGGGAGATTGTTGATATAAATAATGCCTAAAAATATTATTAATATTTATCGACATCCTTACGTTTTGATAATCACAAAATATAAAAACGTCAAATGTAAAATTAAACGTAAACAAGTAATTAGTAGTAAATTCTCATTTCGAAAATTATATCACTTCAAGGTATGAATAAATAAATGCTTAATGCATTTTATGATCAAAGGAAAAAAAATTCAATCTCACACTTTTATAAAATGTTGTAAACATTTTTATAAACTAACAAAACATTTTCTACAAATAAAAGAAATGTTTTATTCAAAATAAACATTTTGAAATTCAAATTTTCAGACCTAAAACGGCTAGAAAAGTTCCAGAAAATCCCCCCTACACAAAAGACAAACTGGGGAGCCCCTAGTCTAGGGCGGCCCCCTTAAATACACGGGCGGCCCCCTTAATTTTAAGGGGACCACCCACCTATTTAAGGGGACCGCCCCTAGGTAGACGCTCCCCCAGTTTGTCCTATAAATACTGGACTTTTCCCCACTATTTTCTTACCTTTTGCACTCATTCTTTCTGCTCAAAACAGCCCACATATCCTCTCTAAAATCCTTTGATCATTTAATTATAAAGCTTTGTTTCCAAGTGATCCAAGCTTAATTCCTCAAGTGCAAGAGAAGAATACTTTCATCATCAAGTGAAGAAGTATTATACCTTAGTGTGCATAGCAATCTTGTTGCATCCATATCACATACTTGTAAATCATTTGTATATCTTGTATTTGTATGTAGTAGTTAGATCTTGGCGATCTTTGTAAGTATAGTTAGATCGTGGTGATCTTACCAAGTAGTGTTAGATAGTTGTGATATAAATAGTGTGGTGAAGTGAAGTCTTGAAGTTGTGAAGAAGTTGTGAAGTTGTGAAGTCGTGAACAAGTCGTGAAGTTGTGTTGTGATAGATTGGTTCTAGCTAAGATTAGAACTCGACATTTAGCTTTGTGTCGTAAATCGGTGTAAGCAACGTTGTGTACGGTTTTCTCCGCCATAAGGGAGTTTGTTGACATAGTGAAGAAAACTCTCGAGTTAGGTGCTCGGGGAGTAGAGTAGGGCGAAGAGGTGCTTCGTTACCGAACCACTATAAATCCTCGCGTTGTGGTTTGATTGTTCTTACTCTTATCTCTTGTCTTACTTTATCATTTCATATACTTATATTGTTCATATTGTGCAAGCATTGAATTAACAAAAAGTCGAATCTAAGTTTTACAAACAAACATAAACCTTAAATTAAAAAGCGGTAAACTATTCAACCCCCCTTCTAGTTTTCTACAAAATCTTTCAAATATGCAAAAACAAATTTATGCACATCAATGCACAATTTACACACTTTAATCAGAAAAAGAGGAACTTAATTTTTTTATAAAAAACATGAAGATAACGATATTGAAAAAGTCGTTTACATGGAAAAGGTAATGAAAACTTTGAGAAATATTGTTTATAAAACTGGTCAGTCAATTCAAACTATTCATATGCTTACTCCTAAATCGAGTTCGTATTACAATGGTCATTGTACAACAAGTTTTACAAATCCTGAGTACCTCAAGAAAGCTCAATGTGAGAAACCATGTCTTTATAACATTGTTTATGATAAGCTTAATCTTGCGAATTTGTTTGCTTCCGAAACTGATGAAACAATTCATCTAGCCGAAGAAAGTCGATAAAAATTAAGTGAATTAATCAACTTTTTGATTACACCAAGTTGAATAATCATTACAAAATATTTGTATCGCAAAAGGAATGGCCGGCTGAACAACTTTTTTTGCAAAACAATTTGAGTTTGGGTAACTCACCTGCAAAGGAAGTCATTCCAAAAATAGTTTTCAGGATACAACTAACTAAGTTAGCAAAACATTGTGATGACACTCTTAAGTTTACCAAAGTCAGTTAAAGTATGCAAGATTTTTCGTTCCTTTCACAAAATGTTTCTCAATTGTTCAAAATAAATTCTAATTGCTTTAAATAAATTCACGACGATAGTTGGATTGTTCCTACTAATCAAGATTTATAATGTGCTTTAGAACTTCAACTTCAACCAGCCGTTTTCTACATGTCCAAGAATCAAGAGAAGTTTAAACAATCTCTTAAAGAAGTAATGGTTGAAGACTTAATATATTTTATCTCTACTAAGAAAGAAGTAGAATCTCTCCAGCCTCAACTAGTCATAAAAAAACTCAATTTTCAAATACAAATGATCGTCTTTTAGAGGAATGTTATTATAATGATCATATGTGTGCTATTCTTCGATCTTATTATGTTGATCAATTTTCGGACTTAGTATGCATATTAGGAGAAAAATCAGATGAATGTAAATGTCTTAAGACTGAGCTTTCCAAGAGGACTTCACAAAGAACTGAAAAAGATTTTGCAAATTTAGAGAAACATTGTATTAATCTTGAAGTTGCTTTGCAAAATGAAAAAGAAAAGAATGTTCGTGAAAACTCTTAGGAAAAGCAATATTTGATATCAGGGAATAATGAAAAAGTTTAGAGAAATCACAAAGATTCCCTGATTGCTGAACTCAACCGTAAAACGCTTTAATAAATGATCTAAAAGCTCAGTTACAAGACAATACATTAGCGAACGCTGAAATGAGCCAAATATTGAATGAATTGAAAGGAAAGTCTGTGGAAACTAAGTTTAAAAAACCATCAGTTATTTGACAATAGAATGCTTTTAAATTTTAAAAATCATCATTCATGGGTAAACCGACTCCATTTGTAGATTCTATTGAGAACAAATATTTTTCAAAACTAAGGTCAAGGTGGCTTCCCAGGACTAATGAGAAAAAGAAAAGGAAAATCAGTCACTCAATGAGAAAAGAAAAGGATTTTTCAAAACTTGTTACCCTACATATTTTTCGTGAAAAAGGAAAGGAAAATCAAGTTGTTAGGAACACCAATGTGTTAGAACCAGGAATGTTTAAGTTAGACACTAGGCCAACAAAAACTAGAACACCTTAGTTACCTCAAGACAGTTGGAAAACCAACCAACGCGTATCTATTTCTACAAGAGTAAATCATACTACTAGCGTTAGCAAACCACAGCTTAAGATCACTAGAATGAAAGATAGGGTCTTGACAAACAATAGTGAAGTGGAGAATAAAAAGATGGAAGTAAGATAAACCATAGGATTTTTAAGTTTTCAAATAATACAAAGTCTGAAACTGCGTGTAATGACAGTTTGAATGTTTTGACCTCGAATGTTAAATTTGTATGTGTGACTTGTGGCATATTTGTTTTAACTGAAAATCATGATGCTTGTGTTCTTAATTATATCAATGACGTGAATGATAGAACTAAAAAGCCTCTAGCAGTTCCTATTAGTACTAGTGAACCCAAAAGAACTGTGAACCAATATGTTGCAACACCCTATAAGAAAACAGTTGCTTCAAACTCTACTATTCATAAACCTAGAAGTAGATTTTGGATGCTTTATGACAATGTTAGTAATACATGCAAATGGTGGTATACAAAACATACCCCACAAGATACAATTGTGTACCTAAGTCAAAAGCTAAAAATGTGAAAATGAGTGTTAGTTTGAATTTAGATAATGAATCTAGGTTAACTAATATCTCAGAACCCACAAATGAAACAGGATCCATTTTGTCCAATTCTATGTCGCCTTCTAATTCTTTTGCAGATCGTCCAAATCATCCTATTCCTCGTCGACTCTGGGTGCTCAAAGCACATAACCAAGAATCTCAAACTTCTAATTAATTTTGTCAAGAAATATCTGGGTACGGTGCGTTTGGAAATGATTAGTTTGCAACAATTCTAGGATATGGAGACCTGGTTTAAGGAAAGGTCACAATTAAAAGGGTTTATTACGTCAAAGAGCTAAATCACAATCTCTTTTCTGTTGGTCCATTATGCGATGCGGATTTGGAAGTTGCTTTTTGAAAGTCTACATGTTAAATTCGTGATCTACAAAGCAATGATTTACTCACTGGTTCTCGTGGAACGGATTTATACACCATAAATCTCCATGAATCATCTTCTCCAACTCAAATTTCTTCATGGCCAAAGCCTCATTGTCTCAAGCATGGTTATGGTATCGTCGTCTTTCTCATTTAAACTTCGACACTATTAACTTGATTTCAAAGAAATTTATTGTCAAAGGCCTTCCAACGTTGAAATGCGTCAATGGTCATCTTTGTTCTTCTTGTGATTTGGGTAAGGCTAACTATAGCAATTTTAAGTCAAAAACTATCCCAAGCTCAAAAGGATAGTTACATCTTCTACACATGAACTTATGTGGTCCCATGCGGGTTGAAAGTATCATAGGAAGAAGTATATTCTTGTGATTATAGATGAGTGCTCCGGATACACATGTACTCATATTTTGATATCTAAGGATGAAACACCAGAGGTTCTCATCAACTTTTTAAGAATGATTGAAAGAGGACTTCAAGCTTAAGTAAGGATAGTTTGTACAGAGAGAGGCACTGAATTCTTAAACAAGACTCTACAGACCTACTTTGAAGAAGAAGGCGTTAATCACCAAACATCAATTGCTCAAACACCTGAACAGAACAGCATTCTCGAAAGATAAAATCGTACTCTCATTGAGGTTGCTCGAAGAATGATGAGCGCTGCTAACTTCTACTATTCCTATGGGCTGAATAGATCGCAACCGCATGTTAAACACAAAACTAGGGGTGAGCAGAAAACACTAAAAAACCAAAACTAATATGAAAACCGAAAAACCGACCAAAACTATAAACCGATGGTTCGGTTTTTACGTTTTCAAAAGCCAAAAATTTTTTGTTCGGTTTTGGTTTTAGTCCAAAAAGCGAACCGAACTAGTTTAATTATATGGTGATATATCATTAATATAATATAAATAAATAAATAATAAATCAAATTTTTTAATTCATATTTATTTTATGGGTAGAATTATAATATATATATGTATCTTAATGTTTATATGCGTGTTTGTCATGTACGCGTGTTTACTTGACAATATATCATTACACATGTGACAATGATCATACTATTGCATGTGTATGTGTCTCATTTATATGTGTGTAATTGTAAAAATTTAGGGTACACATTATTAGGCCCAGGTTGACAAAAAAACAAAGAAGAATAACCAATTTTCTATGTAAAACAAATTTGTTAGTATAAATCAACCACACTCAGATATATAGGGTTTGAAACTGAAAAACCGAACTAAAACTGATAAGAAACCGAGAAAATAGATCTGCAAAAAATGAACGGTTTTAGATTTTGCCTCTATTAAAACAAAATATCTTAGTATGGTTTCGGTTTTAGCCAAAAATCGACCCAAACCGAACTGTGTACACCCCTACCCAAAATCGTTCACTTATAATCCTAAGACATGAAAAGACACCATATCACATAATCAACGAAAGGAAACCTAATCTTAAATTTCTTCACATGTGTTGATCCCAACTTAAGATCGATTCCTTAGCTTGTAAAGGTTAAGTTACTTTGGATAAATCCAAAACAACTATGATAGAAACTTTATGAATACTAAAGAGTATGCAGAATCTACTCTTTAATACTTAGAAGAAAATTAATGAAATAGTAAACTGTATGAACAATGATATTACTGAAAAGCTCCAACATTATTATTAATAATATGAGTACTTGGTGTAGAACTAGGGATTACGACCTTAAAGCTATATATCAAAACATATATGTAACACCATAACCTAGGATCTCCTTTTATACACTAAGGAGTCCTATACAAGATAACTACAAATCTTCTATAATATTAATCTTATACGTATCTTTCTAACTTTATAAGATATACACTGAATAAGTCAATACAAATCACTTGACACGTCTTTATCACTTAAGCAGTCTTAATCTTCATCCAGAAGTCTTAAGTCCTTCAGCAGTCTTAAGTTAGTACTGGCAGTACTAACTTACTATAGCAGTATTAACTGGTTAGTACTGGCAGTTGTAACTTGAGCAGTACTAACTCTTGGCTTGACAGTACTAAGTATGAAGACTTTTAATTCCTAACAATCCTCCCCTAAACTTGTGATTTACCTCCAAATCATTAAGTTTCTTAAATTAAACCTTGTTCTCTGAGAGGATTCTTCCAAACACTTCATCTTCTTGGTCTTTCAACCTGCATGAATATCTTCCTAAGAAGATCTCTGGATATCTTATTATCTTGATCCACCAAGATCTTTGCGACTAGCATCAATGTAAGAGTTCCTCGTGATAATGGATACTCCTTCTCTACCAACATGTAGATGTCTATTCCCTTCTCTGTAGACACATGATGCACACCACATGAATCATATAGCTTCTAAGTTAAATCATGTATATGATTTTGAAGCTTTCATAACTCATCATCTGTATCTGGTTCAAATAATCTCTTCAGTTCAACCCATATCTCTCTTTCTTTGTCATATGTTGATTCTGTTAAATTGAACTTCTCTTTGACCAGACTCCACAGCATCACTAAGTCATCCCTGTCAAAGGCTTTCAGCATATCATCAAAGAATTAGCGTACCTCAGTTTGATTTCCAACTCTGATGATCTTCCTATACTTCCTAGTGCCTTCAGTCTAAATCTCCCAGTTAATTATTGGATACTTAGTTTGTAAGGCTTCAACATTCATCCCTGATATGTGAGAAATCATATATTATTTGTGTATCAAAATGGCCTTTAAAATGATCAAAATGTCCAAAAATATGCTTGTATTTATGTATTTTGTTGTTTGTAAATGTGTAGGTATGGATATGCAAAAATTACAAGAAAACGGTCAAAACCGGGCAAACACGGACACGGGAACAGAAAAGCACACAAGAGAAGGAAATTTTCTAGCTTTGGTCAACACAAGTCAAACCTTGGTCAACATTGGTCAACCACAAAAGCCAAAATCTCAAAAATCCCAAAATAGTCCCTTATTATTAACCCTATTTCACTAAAAGTCCAAAAAACCCTAACTCCGTTAACTATCACTAACGGTTGTTATCTCTTTATTTACCAAAACATTATAACCCTTAACACCGAGCCCAAAGAACTACTCAAGCCCAATTCCATATCTAAAAAGTCAAAGCCCATCTCCCTCGGTCAAATATCAAACGTATCAAAAGGGTAAAAGGGAAAATGGTGCGTAAAAGAGTTTACTGTTCATCTCCTTCTTCGTTTTACCCTGCATAAAAAACAAAGGGTAAATTAAAATTGATTACGTGGCTTCAAGATTCGAGTACTAAGCTATGACTTGGCAGAGCAAGACGTCATCATGTGCTCTCATTGGCTAGAATTGACAAAAGGAATGACACGTTGGCTTCATACAAACACACAAGGGAAGAGAAATTTGCACTAAAACATTTGGTAAAGAAGCACAAGCCTCTGACGCACGGATTGCCACGCTGGCAATCTGGTTTCGTAGTGAGTATAGTATATATCTCTATAGTGCAAACTTTCACTAACCAAGATACCGTAAGTAATTAATCACTTAGGAAAGTAATTAATCCACGGGTCGTAAATTCCTCGAAGAAGTCGTGAATTGAGATTTGGTGATAATTCAGATTCGAGTTAAGAATGATAAAGGATTATTGAACTTTTGATTATACTACAAATATAATAGCATGAACTAAAAACAATTAACTAATACGAAATTTAAATGCACAAAAAGTAAAAACGTGAGCTAAAACTGAAATTTAAAATCTAAGGCACTACTTTTAACAAACTTTTTACCTAAAAATCACAAATTTAAAAAGAAAATTTTAGGAAAAAGAATTAAAAATTTTCAACTATTTTTCTATTTTCTATGAATTATTTAAGAAAAAGAAATTACTTAAAACCTATTTAAATTCCTAGAAAATACAAGCTTAATTGGAAAAATAAGGAAAAATGAATTTTAACTACTTAAAAGGTGCAGAAATCAAATGGAACAAAAAGCCCTAATTTTTATAAACTAATTAAACTCTAATTTTATCAATTAAAACTAAACCTAATTTTATTTAAACTAATATCAAAAATATTAAAACTATTTTATTTATTCTAAAAAGACAGGGTAGGAAATGTAATAAAGGAAAGAAAAGGGTAGGCGGGCAAACTAACTAGAATTTTCACTTTAGTACAAACGGGTAACTCTGATCTATTAAGAAAGTACCAAATAAACCCTGCGATTTAGCTTATTTTTGGCTTATTGAAAAAGTGAAATTCAACAAAAACTTAAAACTACAAAGTTGTAAAGGAGCTTATTCTCTACAACTTTAATAAAGGCACTTACTACTTTTAACAACTGAATAAGCTAGAAAATAAGCATTTTTGAAACTGTTACAGAAACTAGGCTTTAAGTATCTTTTTCAAACTTTTGCTTATTCCTAGCTTATTTCTAGATGAAAATGAAAAACAAAAGAAGCTATATGGAGGTTGAGATGTGTACTAAAGATATCTAAAATGTAATAAGCTAAGTTTTAACAAAAATAACAAGAAAAATGATATTAAAAAGTGCAAGTTTCAGCTTATAACTGTTTTTAAGCTTTTTCTAATAAGCTATAAAGCTTAAAACTTATCCTTAGAAGCTAAATTTTTGGAAATAAGCTATGCTAAGGTTATAAATCTAACCTAGATAAAAGGTTTTAGATTTTACAACTAGAAATGAGAAATTTCCAAGAAATGAGCTAGTGATCTCAATTTTGCTGCTATACTACTGTTGTAAGGAAAATTAAACTAAACTAAAAGCTTGGAAATGAAACTTAAGAGCTTATCTATATTAAGCTACTAGAGTACTATTGATATGCTCAATTCCAAACTCTAACTCCTAATTATAAAAGCTGAAAACTAATTAGAAAATGAATGAGCAACATCAGCAATAACTGATGTTGCTGATGCAATTGACCTAAAAACTCTCTTGCAGTCTAAATCTTTGAGATTAGAACTCTCTAATCCTACTCACTAAGTATTACTCATCCTATAATGTATAACACCTCGTAACTTAGGTCATTGTACGACATTATGTAATGCACAACTTATTTTTAGGGTTTTACGCGTTTGC
>BQNB010030451.1:1688-54863 GCA_026074375.1 Tanacetum coccineum
CAGTAATTTGCTTAACCACTAATCAGAAATATAATTTTTCTAAATTAATTTTTGTTGGAATGATGCGACACTTGGATGTAAAGAAAAAGTTTGTTATGTATCCAAGATTTATTTTAGTCTTTTTGGATAAACAGCTAAAGAATGTGCTTGTGCCCTTAGACCATTTTCCTATTAATGCTTTAACTAGTAAAGTTTTTTCTTTTATGGTCAAAAAGGGAAAACATTTTTCAGGGAAAGTCACACCTTTGTTTCCTAACATGTTGGTTCAACCAACAGAGGATGAGGGTGAAGGGTCAGAAAGACCATCTGAACCTCAACCCATACCCTCTCCTCCTTACCCATGTACATACCAACATGAGACACAAACTAACCATTCTCCCAGACCTTCACCTACTACTCATATTACTGATTCCATTCCAAAGGGTTCTGGTGGGAATCATGGAGGGCAGTCATCCAGTGATAGATCCCTTTCATGGAATGAGGGTGGCATGACACTCCAAAGTGTGTATGATCTTTGTATCTCCTTGTGTACACAGGTTATAGATCAAGCCAAAGAAATTAAACACTTGAAGGCACAGATCAAGAAGCTTAAGAAGAAAGCCAAACCTGTTATCACACACCACAACGCTTGGATGAAGAGTGTATCCATAAAGCAAAGATTGGCAGGAAAGAAATCCTTGAAGAAACAGTGGATGCAAAAGGAGTCTGTATCCAAATAGGGGAGGAAATCCGCTAAAGCTAAACCTACAATCCATAAAGATCCAGCTTTTGATGAGCTTGATGATGATGCAATTGACTATATAGAGACTGGGGATGCTCAAGATGTAGGGAGGATAAGATATGCAGTGCATGAAGAGAAGGAAAGTGCAGAAAAGGAAGTTAGTACTGAAGATGCACTTAATACTGCTCAACCAAAAGTTAGTACTGACAAGGAAGAAGTTAGTACCGACAGACCAGAGGAAGGTACTGACAAGCAAAAAGTTAGTACTGACAAGGAAGAAGTTAGTACCGACAGACCAGATGAAGGTACTGTTGATCAAAATAAAGGAAGAAGTGTTACTCAGACAGCTTCAACAACAACTACTCCAACAATATTTGGTGATGATGAGACTATTACACAAGTCCTTATCATAATGAGTCAGAACAAGGAAAAGCTCAAAGAAAAAGAAAAAAGAGTAGAGCTTAAGGATGTTGAGGAGACTGAGAGACCTAGGCCTACTTCAACAAGATCATTATTAACATTAAAGCCTCTTCCCAAGATTGATCCAAAAGATAAAGGCAAAAAGAAAATTAAAGAGGAAGATGAATTTGATACTGAATTAGAAGGTATTACTGAAGCTGAAAAGAAATTTAAGCAGCTTGCTAGGGATGAAGAGGTGGCCAGAAAAGTGCAAGAGGATTGGGAAGCAAAAGAAGTGAAAAAGTTAGCTGAGGAAGAAGCTACAAAGGCTGCACTCTCTAATGAATATGATTTTATTTAGGCAAGACTTAATGCTGACAAGATACTTGCTGAAAAGCTTCAAGAGGAAGAGAGAGAAATGTATACTATTGAGTAGAGAGCCAAACTTCTTCATGACACTATTGCTGCCCAAAGAAGATTTTTTGCTCAATAAAGATATGAAGCTATCAAAAATAAACCTCCTTTAAGAAATCAGCTTAGGAACCAAATGATGACATACTTGAAGCATGTTGGAGGCAAAAAGCATTCTGATCTAAATACCAAGGGTTTTGAAGAAATAAAAGCTTTGTATGACAAGATAAAGAGGTCTGATGATAGTTTTATTGCTATTGGTTCTGCTAAATATGAAAAAGTAATCAAGAAGATGAATGAACAAGTTACCGATGCTTCTAAGAAGAGAGTAAAGAAAGATGACAATATTAAGGGAGAAATTAAAGAAGAAGGAACTAGAAAAAGAAAGCTTGGTACAAGGAAGAAGATGAAATCTAAGAAAAGAAAGTTCATTTCTAAAGATGATGAAGAGTTAAGATTGTGTTAAACTATAGTTTTTTATGAGGATAAAGAAGTGGATTATGAGATACTTGACAAGAAGTATTTATCATAGAATGCATATATGAGTATCTTACAACCAAACCACAGTATGATGACACTGAAGAGATAGAAGATGTTTATCTTAATGTGGTGATTAGAAGTAATAGACAAAGAAGATACTTCAGTACTTTGATGGCAGTGCTTTCAATACTTGATAGAGATGACATCACTTGTATGACTTGATGATGAAGCAGTACTCAGAAGTCACACTAGAAGGAATGTTAGGTTGATTCCCTTTGGGAGATTTGAAGATAATGATGGAATCCTCAACAGAAGAAAATGATCAAAGTGACTTCTGGAATAATCAACAAAATTGGGAGATTGTCAGATGGAGATTATATGAAGCTTGTGGAGTTTACATATTAGAGCTTGAAGATGGGACAATCATTCATATGTTGGTTGAAAGAAGGTATCCTCTCTCCAAGGATTTGCTGCAAAGAATGCTTGATTTTAGATTAGAAGTCAAGGTAGAAAGTACTGCTGCATTAGATTTGATAAGATTCATTAAACAACAACTGAATGAAGAGTAAAGAAGAAATAGAATTGAGAAGGGTTTGAGTGTTGGCTAACCACCACACAACAAATGGTCATCAGTTCACCATGCTTAATAGGCATAAGAACTGGCTAGTCCATAAGCAAACGACTTGTGGTAAAGACTTCTCAAATCCGTTTATGGTTGACAATTTACCAAAAATTGTAGGGTTCTCAACTCACCTTGCTTCATGGTTAAGAGTTCGGCTCTAGGCCAGTGATCAAACAGTTTTGAACAGGACTACTTAATCCCCCCCCCCCCCTTTTTTTTTTTTTTTTTTATTTTTTTTTTTTTTAATTTTTTTTTTTTTTTTTTATGTTGATACCTGATAGTTTGCTAAAAACTATATGGTTTATCAATGCACCATGTTATGGCAATGAAGCATTGGCTAGTCCAAAAGCAAATGGTATTTGGTAAAGACAAATCAATTCCGTTGATGGTTGGGAAGTTTACAAATAAACTGTATTGGTAATCAATCTCCACTATATTTTGAAATAAAGAGTTGACTATCCCAGAGCAAACAGCTACTGGTAAAGGAAAATCAAATCCGTTTATGGCTGGTAGTTTGCCAAAAACTACAAAGCCAACTTAGTTGGATTGTTGCTGAAAAGATGTTGTTGTGTTGCTGAAAAGATGTTGCTGTAGAAGACGTGTTGCAGAAGGATAGCAAAAGATGTCAAAGATTATTAAAGATCAGGATCAAGATTTGAAAAAGTATTTGGATACATCCTCTAAGAACTTAAGAAGAATAAACCAAAGAAACATGAAGTTAAACAACTTCAACAATCATGTTTAGGGGAGGATTGTTGCGAATTATACATTCCTAACTTAGTATCGTTAGTTATATACTTAGTACCGCTAGTAATAGTTAGTACTGACAGTACAAAATGTTAAGTACTGCTCAGATAGTTAGTACCGTTAGTATAAAATAGTTAGTACCGTTTAAGAGATATGCATGAGATATTATAGGAAAAGATATGCATTATCTTTTACGCGTTTTGTAAGCCAGGATTAGGGTTTTCCTTAATGTATAAAAGGAACTCTCACGGCATAGTTTGACAGATGAGTTCATTGTCAATCTAATAGTTAGCAATCAATATAAAAGCTTAGTTATTAATATTCATTGTTCTTCTTTGCATTATAAGTTAGATTCCGCATAACTTATAGTGTTCTTAATCATTGTTTCTCTTGTAGTTTGTGTGAATCTATTCATATAAACTACAATCCTTAACAAGGTAGTAAGATCCATATTCAAAGGGATCCACAGGTACCATCAATGACCTTGCAAGAAAATATTTAGTTCGAGGCTTACCTAGATTGAAGTTTGAGAAAGATCATCTCTACTCCGCGGGTCAACTAGGAAAGAGCAAAAAACATACCCACAAACCCAAAACTGAAAACACCAACTTGGAAGTTCTTAATACCCTTCATATGGATTTATGTGGACCAATGCGAGTTCAAACAATTAATGGGAAGAAATACATCTTAGTTATTGTTGATGATTATTCGCAGTTTACTTGGGTTAAGTTTTTGAGATCGAAAGATGAGACCCCAGAGGTTGTCATCAAATTTCTGAAGCAAATACAAGTCAGTCTCAACAAAACTGTTAGAAACATCCATACCGATAATGGCACAGAATTTTTCAATAAAGATTTGACTGATTATTATGAACGTGTCGGAATTTTTCATCAAAAGACAGTTCCGAGGACCACATAGCAGAACGGCGTTGTCGAAAGACGGAACCGTACACTTGTTGAGGCTGCTAGGACAATGATGATCTTTTCCAATGCCTCGATGTTTCTATGGGCAAAAGTTGTGGCTACTGCGTGTTACACCCAAAACCGATCCCTTATTCACACTCGTCACTGCAAAACCCCATATGAGCTGGTGCATGACAAGAAGCTTGATCTTACCTTTTTTAGAGTCTTTGGAGCTCTTTGTTACCTTACAAATAACAATAAAGATCTTGGAAAATTACAACCAACAGCTAATATTAGAATATTCGTTGGTTATGCACCTAGCAGGAAAGGGTATAGAATCTACAACAAAAGAACCCGGCGTATTATGGAAACTATTCACGTGCAATTCGATGAGCTGACTGAGCAGATGGCTCCTGTGCAACTCAGTACAGGACCCGCTCCTACTTTTCTGACATCTGGACAAATAAGTTCAGGGCTCGTACCAAATCCGATTCCTGCAGCTCTTTATGTACCCCCCACAAATAAAGATCTGGAGATTTTATTCCAACCAATGTTCGATGAATACCTAGAACCTCCTCGTGTTAAAAGACCAGTTTCTCCTGCTACAGCAGTTCAAGTTCCAGTCAACTCAACCGGTACACCTTCATCTACTACCATTGATCAAGATGCACCTTCTCCAAGTCATTTACCGTCATCTTTGGCATTACAATCTCCAAGTTTACATCAAGTCGTTGCAGCTGAATCTCCTCTCATGGAAGATAATCCTTTTGCTCCTATTAACAATGATCACTTCATAAACATGTTTGCTCCAGAACCTAGGTCTGAAGCATCATCATCCGGGGATCTTAATTCAACCGAATCTCCTTATGTCTCTCAAACACTTCATCATCTTAAGAAATGGAGCAAAGATCACCCGCTGAATAATATTATTGGCAATCCCTCTCGACCGGTATCCACCAGAAAACAACTAGCAACCGATGCCTTATAGTGCTTGTATAACTCTGTCTTGTCAAAAGTCGAACCAAAGAACTTCAAATTGGCAATAACCGAAGATTGCTGGTTTCAAGCCATGCAAGATGAGATTCACGAATTTGATCGACTTCAAGTATGGGAATTAGTACCTCAACCAGACTATGTCATGATTATTGCTCTCAAATGGATCTACAAAGTTAAAATTGGAGAGTACGGTGATGTTCTAAAAAACAAGGCTCGGTTGGTGGCCAAGGGGTATCGATAAGAGAAAGGAATTGACTTCGAGGAATCATTTGCACCGGTTGCACGTATCGAGGCTATTCGAATCTTCATCGCCAATGCCGCTAGGAAAAACATAACCGTCTATCAGATGGATGTCAAAACAACATTCCTTAATGGCGAGTTGAAGGAAGAAGTCTATGTTAGTCAACCAGAGGGATTCGTTGATCCAGATCATCCGATACATGTTTATCATCTGAAGAAGGCTTTGTACGGTTTAAATCAAGCCCCTCGGGCGTGGTATGATACCTTGTCACGATTTCTTCTGGACAACAAATTTTTCAAGGGTGCAGTTGATCTGACATTATTCACTAGGAAAATAGGCAAACATATTCTTCTTGTTCAAATATATGTAGATGATATCATATTTGCCTCGACCGACCCTAAAGCGTGTGACATATTTTCCAATGAGATGAGTTCCAAATTTCAAATGTCAATGATGGGACAAATGTCATTTTTCTTAGGATTACAAGTTTCTCAAAATCTCGAAGGCATTTTTATTAATCAATCAAAATTTGCTCTTGAAATATTAAAGAAATTTGGGATGGATTCGTGTGACCCTGTTGATACACCCATGGTGGATCGACTTAAACTGGATGAGGACCCCTTAGGGATTCCAGTTGACCAGACTCGATTTCGTAGTATGGTCGGCTCCCTAATGTATCTCACTGCCAGCAGACCCGACCTTGTATTCGCTGTATGCATGTGTGCTAGGTATCAGGCTTCGCCTACCAAAAAGCACCTTGAAGCACTTAAGCGGGTCTTTCGGTATCTCAGAGGAACCATTAATTGGGGTCTTTGGTATCCGAAAGACACTGCTATGGCACTAACGGCCTATGCAGATGCGGACCATGCAGGTTGTCAAGACACACGAAGAAGTACGTCAGGAAGTGCTCAGTTCCTTGGAGATAAACTAGTCAGCTGGTCCTCAAAGAAACAGAAGAGCACTGCGATCTCAACAACTTTTGACGTCGTCAATAATTGTGCTATTACTTTTTATTATTGTACGTGTTTGTCTTAAAAATAAGTAAACGTTAAGTTAAATCGTGTACGCCAAAAATTAGCGTTCAATGTAAACGGGCATCAAACAATTAAATGTTTACATCAAGCAAGGGTTATATAATTATTTTGAGGATAATTAATAACCTTGTTCATTTTATTTTTATCGGATACGTAAAGTGTATACGTTTCGCGATAAATTGCGTTTAGGCACTCCCTGGAACACAGAAAACTTTTCTACGCTTCTAAAAATACCCACTTTTATACCCAATACATAAAAATTACATAAATATATCATATATATCTTTGTTTTGCCGAAATTCATACAACATGTATGAATATATACATGAAATTTTGATAAGTCTTACAACATGGTCAAATGAACACCTTACCACATTTATGACTCACATACCCTCATCTCTACCATTACTTTGACTACTTAACCATGACTATAGGCCATCCCTAGATACCCTTATGTCTCCTTGACAAAGTTGTGAACCTCTTATATACATACAACTAACACATATATCACTTAACACTTAGAAAAATCAACCAAAAACTTCTCTTTTGCTCTATCTTTAGCCACGGCACAAAAACACCTCCCACACAAATCCATACAAAATTTTCTATAACCCTTACACTTCTATATACACATATCCTAAGATGTACTAAGACATTTGCAAGCATTGGTTAACCATTTCCAAGTTATAATCAAGAAAAAGGAAGCTAGGGTTTAATTAAGGAAGCTAAGGGTTTATAAAGTGCAAGTTTGGTTTTTGTGGCTAAACAAGGGTTTAGCACTTGTACATCATCATCATCATTCTTCTTAAGGTCCATTTAAACTCTTTATGTTGCTATAATTTTCATTATTATGCATATGATATTTCTAGTTAGCTTAAATCACCATTTAAGTTTTAATCATGAAAATGAGTTATATACTTGAAATGACCATTTTAACAACTTATTATATGTTTTGTTATAATTTTCATCATGATAAAATGGATGAGAAAAATGTTTGTATCATAGGTTTGATGTAATCATGATTATGGATTAATTAGGGTTTTATAATTCATAATATGTTTCAAACTTAAAGAAATACATAAGACATGTTAAAAGTGATTAATGGACTTTTAAATCATGTTAATTATAACCTAAATTAAGCCTATGGAAAGAATTTACTCTGTACACACTTGGTTATGTATAAAATGTTATTGGAGGTAAACTAGTAAATTAAGGTTTACTTAAGTTACTGTATGGTTTTAAAATAGGTTTAATGGATTGTTGAAATAAAGTAACTTGGATTACATAAGGACTATTATGCCGACAAATGAGAATCAATTTTGGTATTGATTTATAAAGTATATGTATATATATGAGACTTGTGGTAAAATACAAAAGTAATATAATAGTATAGAAAAGATCAAATGGACTCAGCAAACAAGCATAAACATTCTGTCCCAAATCCCGAATTTTTTACATACTCATTTTATATTTTTACTTGGATAATACATTTCACGACGATTCCGAAAAAGTAAGAAACTTGTTAAACGGATTAATAACGAAAAAGTTACGTTAAAAACGAGTTATACGTTAACAAACGATGTCATAAGTAAATTTTTATAAAAACTTTTTTATAAAAATTAAAAACAGCAAAGGTTAGTATTTTAACAAACTAATACATTTTTATAGGATTCCAAATGATAAGAATCGTAATTTTCATATTAATAACGAATGAGTTATGAATTCGAAAGATTTACGACAATAATAATTTTATTAAACTATTTTTATAAAAAGTTACTATTCTGACAGGGAAAGAAATATATTTTTGTAAACCTCATAAAAATATAGAACTTTCAAATACGCGAACGTCCTCGAAGATTCGCTTAAAAAACGGAGCTATAACGAAATAAAATACGACATTTACGGGTTTTTACGACGACAATTTACGATTTTATAAGCTCACGTCTGATTGTGACACAGTAAAAGTTACTGTTTCAACCAGTAGGTTCCGAAATTCAAAAAAAAATATCAAATTATGATAACTCGTCTTTGATACAAAACTGATGGACATAAGAAAGCATCAGAACTCGGGTTTTTATTAAAAACGCGGAAGTTTACGCCCGTTTTACTAACTAGGTAATTATAAACGTTCTTTTTAACTTAATTAAAACACAATTTTTCTTTAAACCATTAAGTTGGTGATTGAGCTATATAGATTATTTATGTGGTTATCAAAGTACTATTTATTACTAGGGGTTTCTATTAATGAGGCCTCTTCGGATGGCGTTTCGACGACGTTGTTGGATTTACGATTTTTAAAAGTGGTCCCTAAATCCCTCGAACGTCATGTCATGACCTCTTTAATTATGATAGCCCGAACGATAGTACAATGTAACAACTATTAGATTATATTCAATGTTGTTAGACTAAGTACTCAGTACTTACACGACCTAAATTTAATTAGGTTGCATTTGATCAATTGAGCTGGGCGGATTATTTGTGATAAACTTAGCTTTACTCACTCAAGGTGGGTTCATCTGCAACACGTTTTACATGCTTTTTGTTCTTATAAGTTTTTGGGTTGAAAAACATGCAATGTTTTACAACTGGACACAAGTGGTTAAGTTTATCTCATTTGATTTACTGTTGCCTATGTAGCGTTAACCCTATCTGAGCCCCATTATATGAACTGTTAATTACTCGACGCGCGAATGTTTAAATAGATCTATTGGGTTTGAACAACCCCGTTCGGGTGATTAGCTTTCACTAGCGACGAAGTATAACATGTCGAACATAGGATGTGCGGGTTTAGGAACATCACACGGGGCAACAACGGCCTTTAATTTGGCTTCTCATAATGTTTTCCCAAAAGCATCAGTGTCTTGAGCTTTTAGAGCAATCGTTAATTACAGTTTTTATGATCATCTGAATGTATCTGTTGCATTATTCATACACTTGAGAGATCTTCGTGGTCCTATAATATATGATTATAAACTATGGAATCACAAACATATTGTGACGTTTTAAAGCAATGTTTTTTCAGGGGTATCAACTACACAAGTTGATATATAGAACGACCAAAAAGTCGTTTGAAAACGCTACTTTGGATTTAAACAAAGTCATTGTTCAAATGCCCGTTAGCTTTAACTTGTACACTTAATCTAAATACAAAGATTTTCAGCCCTAACAGATACAAAATGAAATGCGGACAAAATCTTTAATGCAAGACTATAACCATTTTCAAAGGATGTTTTATAACAAAAGGAAATTACACGGAGATACATATGTGCCATACATTCAATGCTTACACTGCATGTTGCATTAGTGGTTGAAACTAGATGCATTCATATTTGACTATACTTGTTAAGGTTATAAATGTATATTTACTATAAGAGTCTTTATATTAAATACTTAATATTAGCTATTTTGAATTTTCTGATTCAGTCATGTCGGATTCGGACGAACTACGGGTTACACACACAGAGATCTCCAAGTCGCATATAAGGACCTTATCGGATATAGGTTCACCTAGAGCCGTTTGCACATGAGGTTCCAGATGCACCGCTTCACCTGAGGACCAGCCGTTATGCTGAGGACATGCCTCACCAATTGCACAGTCACACAGATTATGTGCCGGAGTCTTGATCGATGAGGCAGATTCCGGAGGAGGATGACGTATGAGGACCCTGAGGAGGATCTATTGACTTATTCTGCTGAAGGAGGAACGATGACGGAGATGACTGAGATGGACATTGAGGAGGATGAGGATGCTGATATGGACATCGATGAGGAGGATGAGGATGATGAGATGGAGGACGAGGATGCGGAGGAGGAGCACTCAGCTCTGCCATACCAGTAGTTGTGGCTTTTTACCAGATAATGCCCCATGCTGCGAGGAAGACTGAGCCATTTGGACCGATGCCGTCTGCAGCATACACCCACCTCACCTGCATACCGTATGACAGCTAGGATTACTATTTCCAGTGCATTACCGGTTACAGCATGGTTCCGACTCTTTATGAGGTTGCCAGATAAATTGCTTTATCTTTCCTCAACCAGCCATCACCAACTATCTCATTGGTCTTAATCACCACCAACAGATTCCTATCCCATTATCACCACATTCAACCTTGTAGTGCAGCACCACCCCCTAGTACTATTCGATCATTGGGCTATCGAGCTGCTACCATTCGGATGAGAGCTGAGGCTGCAGCTACTTCTCATTCACTACCATTACCACCACCTTTCATACTCTCCCCCACCAGACCAGATGCACCACCACCATGCCAACATCAGCTCCTACTATCATTCCCACATTGTTTACTCCATATGACAGACCCGAGGTTAACATACAACCTCGGGTGGGATTATGTCTTCGCACTAGGTCCTGGGTATGTTTTATTTAAGGTCGGAGAGAGCTCCGCCGCTGCTGCTGCTAGACCAGCTGGAGGTTTTAGGGCAGATTACGGATTTGTTGCCACTATGGATAGGCAGGTTAGACGTGACCCTGAGAGGTACGTTGGATATGGGATTACAGATGCATGGGATGAGATCGTTGAGACTTTACAGGGAGCTTTTCCGCGTTAGCACCGATCAAGAGTTGGGTTTGCCAATGAGGGAGTTTGAGTCCGTTGGTATAGACGGAGATTCAGATGAGATTTACACGAGGTTGGATCGATAGAGCAGGGGCAAAGACAGTTTATTGGGGGGCCCAGGTCAGGTCAATATAGTTGTTTCGGGATAGACGTACTCTGACATACACGATTGCTCATGGAGACTGAGGCTGGGAATGTCGAGGAGCGGGGGATCGAGCGATCGGATGCGAGCGATCTTGCTCATGGATGGGGTTATATCTCTAGAACCACAGTGCTATGATCTGACTGCAGAAGTTCGCTGAGTTACAATCAGCGGACCCGAAGAAGGCACGAGAGCGACTGCAAGATTTGTTGGAGACAGACCGCAGGAGGAGGGAAGAGATGAGAGAGTTACAAGAGAAGGCTGCCGCCACTGGCAGCAGCAGATTATTCAGACCCTGACTGCTGTACAGACACTACAGAGGGAGACGATTCCACTCCAGGGACTAGTCACCACCCTGCAGGAGCAGGTGACAGCCTTACAGGGACAGGTGATGACATTGCAGGGGCAGGTTACTGCCTTACAGGGATAGCAGGGACCCACTGGGGGTCCTGCACTACCGGAGCTGCCAGAGGATGCTGGTAGCAGTTCTTAGATTAGACTTTGTTATGGCTAGTCGTTTTGTATTTAGCCTACTAAGTGTTACGGGGGAAATCCTGGCTAGTAAGGCTTAGGGTTATTATGTTTTCTTTTGTTGTAACCTATGACCAAGCTCACCCAGAAGAAGATTAAGTTTGAATGGGGTGATAAACAAGAAGCAGCTTTTCAATTGCTGAAGCAAAAGTTGTGCAGTGCACCAATCCTTGCATTACCTGAAGGAAGCGAAGATTTCATCGCATACTGCGACGCTTCGAAGAAGGGTTTGGGCGCTGTGTTGATGCAGAGAGAAAAAGTGATTTCTTATGCATCACGACAGTTGAAGATTCATGAGAAAAACTACACGACTCATGATTTAGAACTCGGTGCAGTGGTGTTCGCTCTTAAGATCTGGAGACATTATTTATACGGAACCAAGTGTACGGTGTCTTTTACGATCACAAGAGTTGCAACACATTTTAGTATCAAAAAGTGTTCGAACCATGAGGCTAACGACAATGGTTAGAGTTATTAAGTTATATACGATTGCGATATTCGTTTATCACCCCGAGGGGAAAGCATATGTCGTTGCTTGATGCTTTAAGCAGGGAAAGAACGAAACCACACTAAGAGTTCGAGCATTGTGTTATGACTATTAGTTTGGATTTCCCAAACGATCTTTAAATGCTCAGACTGAAGCGCGAAAACCAGAGAACATTAAGAGTGAAGACGTTGGGGGAATGTTGATTGAAAATGCTAAATTTCCAGAAGCGATTAGAGAACAAAAGTTGGAACCACGTGCGGATGGAACCCTATGCCTCAATGGCAGGAGTTGGCTACCTTGTTATGGAGATTTACGGACTGTAATCATGCACGAGTCCCACAAATCAAAGTACTCTATACACCCGGGTTCTGACAAAATGTACCAAGATATGAAGAAGCTATATTGGTGGCCCAATATGAAAGCCGACATTGCCACCTATGTTAGCAAGTGTTTGACCTGTGCTAAGGTCAAGGCCGAACATCAAAGGCCATCAGGATTGTTGGTACAACCTAAGATACCTGAATGGAAGTGGGACAACATCACTATGGATTTTGTTACTAAGCTTCCTAAGTCGTCGCAAGGCTACGACACCATTTGGGTGATCGTTGACCGACTCACTAAGTCTGCGATCTTCACACCGATGAGAGAGACTGATCCTTTGGATAAACTTGCAAGAATGTACCTAAAGGAGGTGGTCACGAGACATGGAATACCTGTCTCAATCATTTGTGATCGTGACCCGAGATTCGCATCCAATTTCTGGAGGTCACTTCAGAACGCTTTGGGTACTAATTTGGATATGAGTACTGCGTACCATCCACAAACAGACGGGCAAAGCGAGAGGACCATTCAAACTCTCGAGGATATGCTGCGTGCTTGTGCGATCGACTTTGGAAAGGGTTGGGTTAACCATTTGCCATTAGTCGAGTTCTCATATAACAATAGCTATCACGCTAGCATCAAGGCCGCACCATTTGAAGCACTTTATGGTCGGAAGTGTCGTTCACCTGTTTGTTGGACCGAAGTTGGAGAAGCTCAAATACTCGGTCCAGAACTAATTCAAGAGACCACTGAGAAAATCATCCAGATCAAGCAAAGGATGCAAGCCGCTCGTGATCGACAAAAGAGTTACGCTGACTTGAAGCGTAAACCAATGGAATTCCAAGTCAGGGATAAAGTTATGCTTAAAGTTTCGCCTTGGAAAGGGGTTGTACGTTTTGGCAAACGGGGGAAGTTAAACCCTAGGTATGTTGGACCTTTCAAGGTGTTAGAGAAGGTTGGAGAGGTTGCTTACAAGCTCGAGCTTCCTAAAGAACTGAGCAGAGTTCATAATACATTCCATGTGTCCAACCTGAAAAAGTGTCATGCCGACGAACCATTAGCCGTTCTGTTGGATGGACTTCATCTTGATGACAAGCTTCATTTTGTTGAGGAACCATTAGAAATAGTGGGCCGTGAAGTTAAACGGTTGAAGCGAAGTCGGATCCCATTAGTCAAAGTTCGATGGAACTCCAAGAGAGGTCCTGAGTTCACGTGGGAACGTGAAGACCAATTCAAGAAGAAATACCCACACCTCTTCACCAAGACCGCATCGTCGTCAAGTGCTGCATCGTGAGCCTTGAGGACAAGGCTCGTTTAACGGGGGAAGTCTATAACACCCTGTGTTTTCAAGTCATTGACGACGTCGATAAATCCACAATGTACCTTTTGTATTGTACGTGTTTGCTTTAAATCGTAAATACGCACTTCGGAGTTAAAGGAATTATCTTAGCAACTGAAGAGCTATCCACAAAGGGAGGGAACATGGGGGTGATTGTTCGGCTTTTATAAGACCCAGTTCCTCGCCCTGGGAGCTCCGGTCTTGTTTGTAAGAAGAAGACGGTTCATTTCCGGATGTTGCAATGATTACCAGGAAACTGAATAATTTAACGGTGAAGAACCGTTATCCGCTCCAAGAATGATGACCTAATTTGATCATGCTCCAAGGGTCGAGTGTCTACTCGAGAGATGACTTAAGATCAAGGATATCACATTGTAAGGGTTCGGGAAAAGAACATTCCGAATACTGCGCCTTCAGGCGGAACCTCGTTAAGGTCATTACGAAATTTCAAGTAATGCCTTGAGGATTTGACAAACGCACACTGCTGTTTTATGGACCTTCATGACGAGCGTGTGCAAACCTCACCTGGACAAATACGTAATTGTCTTTAATAGTTGATATTTTGATCTATTCCAAGAGACAAGCAAGAGCACAGAAACAAGCATCTATCTGAAGAAAATAAAAAAAAATATTTTGGATTGCTAAAGAAAGAGAGTTGTATCTAAGTTCTCCAAATGTGAATTTTTGTATTTCTAAGGTACAATACCTCGTGTCACTGTGATCGATTAGTAAAGGAATTCCTGTGGATACCAGCCAAGATGAATCCATTAAGGATTGGGCATCTCCTAAGACCGCCGAACGAGATTCGTCAATTCTTAGGTCTTGCGGATCAATCGAAGATTTAACGAAGGTTTCCAAGATCGACAACCCAATGACCAAGCTCACCCAAAAGAAATTAATTTGAATGGGGCCGATAAACCAAGAAGCAGCTTTTCACTGTTGAAAGCAAAAGTTGTGCAGTGCACCATTCCTTGCATTACCTGAAGGAAGCGAAGATTCACATCATCGCATAACTGCGACGCTTCGAAGAAGGGTTTGGGCGCTGTCGTTAGATGCAAGAGAAAAAGTTATTTCTATGCATCACGACATTGAAGATTCATGAGAAAAACTACCAACGAATCAAGATTTAGAACCGGTGCATGTGGTGTTGACGCTCTTAAGATCTAGACATATTTATACGGAACCAGAGTGTACGGTGTTCACGCGATCAGCAAAAAGTTTTCAACACATTTTAGAACAAAAAGAGTTGAACATGAGGCAACGCCGATGAGATTAGAAGTTTGCTAAGTGATATATCGATTGCGATATTCGTTATCACCCGGGGAAAGCAAATGTCGTTGCTGATGCTTTAAGCAGGAAAGAACGAGAACCACCACTAAGAGTTCGAGCATTGGTTATGACTATTAGTTTGGATCTTCCCAAACAGATCTTAAATGCTCAGACCGAGGCGCGAAAGCCCGAGAACATTAAGAGTGAAGACGTTGGGGGAATGTTAGTTGAAAATGCTAAATTTCCAGAAGCTATTAGAGAACAAAAGTTGGAACCACGTGCGAATGGAACCCTGTGTCTAAATGGCAGGAGTTGGTTACCTTGTTATGGCGATTTACGAACTGTGATCATGCACGAATCCCATAAATCGAAATACTCTATTCATCCGGGTTCCGACAAAATGTACCAAGACATGAAGAAGTTATACTGGTGGCCCAACATGAAAGCCGACATAGCCACTTATGTTAATAAGTGCTTGACCTGTGCTAAGGTCAAGGCTGAACATCAAAGGCCATCAGGATTGTTAGTACAACCTAAGATCCCTGAATGGAAGTGGGACAACATAACCAGGATTTATGTTACTAAGCTTCTAAGTCGCTCAAGGCTATGAACAACAAATTGGGTGATACGTTTGACCGACTTACTAAGTCTGCGAATCTTCACCCAATGAAGAAACGATCCTTTGATAAACTTGCCCAAGCATTACCTAAAGAAATTCTGGTCACAGGATGGCCATGGATTTCCCTCTCAATCATTTGTGATCGCGACCCGAGATTCGCATCAAATTTCTGGAGGTCACTTCAGAATGCTTGGGTACAAACTTGGGATATGAGTATTGCGTACCATCCCCAAACAGACGGGCAACGTGAGAGGACTAAGCAAACACTCGATGATTATCTGCGTTCCTGTGGCGATCGACTTTGAAGGTGGTTAACCATTTGCCATCAGTCGAGTTCTCCTATAAACATACTATCACGCCTAAGCATCAAGGCCGCACCATTTGAAGCACTGTAATGGTCGGAAGTGTCCGCTCACTTCTGTTTGCGTTGACTGAATTGGAGAGCTCAAAAAAAAAAAAAATTTTACTCGTTATCCAGAACTGACCAAGAAACCACTGAGAAAAATCATTCAGATAAAGCAAAGGATTTGCAAGCTGCCTCGTGAAACGAAGAAGAGTTATTCTGACTTGAAGCGTAAACCAATGGAATTCCCCAAGCGGGAGGGGACAAGGTCAAGCTTAAGGTCGTCCCGCTTGGAAAGGGGTTTGTACGGTTTTGCGAAACGGGGGAAGTTGAACCCTAGGTATGTTGGACCTTTTAAGGTGATAGAAAGGGTCGGAGAAGTTGCTTACAAGCTTGAACTTCCAGAAGAATTAAGCAGAGTCCATAATACATTTCATGTATCTAATCTGAAAAAGTGTCATGCCGACGAACCATTAGCCGTTCCGTTGGATGGACTTAATTTGGACGACAAACTCATTTTGTTGAGAACCAGTTAAAAAATTGTGGACCGAGAGGTTAAACACTGAAGAGAATCGATCCCATTGGTCAAAGTTCGATGGGAACCTCCAAGAAGAGGTCCTGAGTACACGTGGGAACGTGAAGACCATTTTCAAGAAGAAATATCCACACACTTCACAAAGACCACAACCCATCGTCCAAGTGTTGCAATGTAAGCCTTGAGGACAAGGCCGTTTAACAGGAAGTCTATAACACCCTTTGTTTTCAAGTTCTTGACGACAGTCAATAAATGTGCAATTTATTTTTATTATTGACTGTGTTTGCTTTAAATCGTAAACGTTAAGTTTAATCGCGTACGCCAAAAATTAGCGTTCAATGTAAACGGGCACCAAACAATTAAATGTTTACATTAAGCAAGTGTTAAGTAATTATTTTGATGATAATTATTAACTTTGTTCATTTTATATTTTTATCGGAACGTTAAGTGTATACGTTTCCGCGATAAATTCGCGTTTAGGGCACTGCCCGGAACCCGAAAACTTTTTCTAACGCTTCAACAAATCCCCAACTTTTATACCCCAATAAATAAAAGTTACATAAATATACATATCTATCTTTGTATTTGCAGAGAATTCATGACAACATATATTAATATAAACATGATAATTTTGATAAGTCTTGCAACTGTTCCAAATGAAACACCTTACTTCTTTAATGATGCTCCATACCTAGCTTACTTGACTAAGGACCATCCCTAAAGGCCATACCATGTTCCTTGACTAACTATTGCATCTTTTTGACCATCTACATCTTATATACATGCATTACTAGAAAGAGGTAACACATATACACAAAACACTTGGTAAAAATTTACAAAACCTCCTCCCTTGTCTCTCCATATGCTACGGCACAAAGCAACACACCACACAAACCCATATCAAATTTTCTACAACCCATACCCTTCTATATACACATATTCTAAGATATTCTAAGGTATATCCAAGCATTGGCTAAGCATTTCCAAGTATTAATCAAGTGAAAGAAAGCTAGGGTTTCTTTGTGCAAGCTTTGGTTTTGTGATTAAACAAGGGTTTATCACTTGTTCATCATCACCATCATTCATCTTAAGGTCCACTTGAACTCTTTATATTCTTGTAACTTTCATTTTATAAGTTTTCATGCATGTGTAATTTCTATTTTTAGCTTAAATCACCATTTAGGAGTTTATCAAGAAAATGAGGTTTTCACTTGAAATGATCATATGGGTGACTTTTATATATGTGGTGTTATTACATATATCATGTTAAAAGTGATGGTAAAATGTTGTATCATATGGTTTTGGAGTAAACATGATTATGAGTAAATTAGGGTTTTCATAACTTCATAATATGTTTCAACTTAAAGAAATACATAAGTCATGTTAATATTGATTATGGACTTTTAATCATGTTAATATAACACTAAAATAAAGTCCTATGGAAAGAATGCACTTGTACACACTTGTTAATGTAAAAATGAGTTATTTTACCAAGAACTAGTAAATTAGAGATTTCTTAAGTAAAGTTATGATCTTAAGTATTATCATAAATTAATTAACCTTGGTAACTTGGACACTTAAGGACTATTATGGACAAATGAGACATCACATATGTATGATTTATAAAGTATATGATATATGAGACTTGTGGTAAAATACAAAAGTAATAAAGTATAAAGAAAAGATCAAAAATGGACTTATCAAACAAGCATAAACATTCTGTCCCAAATCCGAATTTTTACATACTCATTTTATATTTTTACAAGATAATACATTTCACGACGATTCCGAAAAAGTAAGAAACTTGTTAAACGGATTAATAACGAAAAAGTTACGTTAAAAACGAGTTATACGTTAATAAACGATGTCGTAAGTAAATTTTTATAAAAACATTTTTATAAAAATTAAAAACAGCAAGGGTTAGTATTTTTAACAAATAATACACATTTTTAGGATTCCAAAATGATAAGAATCGTAATTTTTCAATTAATAACGAACGAGTTATGAATTTCGCAAGTTTACGACAATTAATACTTTTATAAAACTATTTTTATAAAAGTTACTATTCATGACAGAAAGTTATATTTTTGTAAACCTCATAAAAATATAGAACTTTCAAATACGAGAACGTCCTCGAAAGAATCATTAAAAACGGAGCTATAACGAATAAAATACGACATTTACGGGTTTTACGACGACAAATACGATTTTTATAAAGCTCAAGTCTGATGTGAACAGTAAAAGTTACTGTTCACACATAGTCCAATCCAAACATATCAAATTATGATAACTCTCTTGAACGAAAAGATGACATAAGAAACAGCAAGAATCGGGTTTAAAACGCGAAAGTTACGCCAGTTTTACTAAAACGGTAATTATAAACGTTTTAACTTATTAAACACAATTTTTCCAAAATCATTAGTTGGTGATTGAGCTATATAGAATATTATGTGGTTATCAAAGTACTATATTACTAGGGAGTTTCATAATGAGGCCTCTTCGGATGGCGTTTCGACGAGTTGTTGGATTTACGATTTAAAGTGTCCTAACTCCTCGAACATCATGTCATGACCTCTTTAATTATGATAGCCCGAACGATAGTACGATGTAACACTATAAATCATAATTCAATGTTTGTTATAGACCTAAGTACTCAGTACTTACACACCTAATTTAATTAGGTTTGGGCATTTGATCAATTTCCGCGTGGACGCGTTAATTGTTGAAACACATCGCATACTCACATCTCAAGGAGAGTTCATAAGCCCCACTTTTACATGCCATTTGTTTTACAAAGTTTTTGGGTGAAAACATGCAATGTTTTACAATCTGAAACACAAGTGGTTAAGTTTCATATTATGATTACATGTTGCCTAAGTAGCGATAACCCAATCTGAGCCCATTATCATGAACTGTTAATTATGAGCGCGAATGTTATGAATAGATCTATTGGGTTTGACAACCCCGTTCGGGTGATTAGCTATCACCAGTGAAACGAACGTATACCATGTCGAACATAGGATGTTGCGGGTTAGAACATCACCACGGGCAAACGGCCATTAATTTTGGCATCCATACATGTCAAGCATCAGTGTCATGAGCTTAGAGCAACGTAATTACATTTATATGATATCTGCATCTGTTTAGCACTATCTTACACTTTAGAGATCTGTGGTCCTAACAATATAGATTTATCAAACCTATGAATTCACCAACATTATTGGTTGACATTTTTAAAGCAATGTTTTTCAGGGGATCAATAAGCCAAGGTGCGATGGATCCATAGGTGGTTTGAGTTGGATGTCGTGCATTAAAGATTTTGTCGCATTCATTTTGTTATCTGTTATGGGCTGAAAATCTTTGTATTTTTGATTAAGTGAACAAGTTAAGCTACGGCTTTTGTAACAATGACTATTTTTAAATCAATGTATTCGTTTTCAACGACTTTTTTGGTCGTTCCTATATATCTCTTTGTAGTTGTTGATTAACCATGAAGTAACACGCCCCGGACCCATATTCCGCTGCGACCCAATTTGGGGGTGTTACAATTATAGACTGCTAATTCGTGCTTATTTTCTGTTTAATCTGACTGCTTATTCCGTATTCAGTTTGATATCGTGCTTATTCTGGTCTGATCGAGATTTTACTTGTTTTTGCTTATTTCAAGCTTATTCCGAGTGCTTATCTTGCTTATTTTGATTCAAATATCTTATTTCAAATCTGCTTAGTTTTTCTGATTGTTATGCTTATTCTGGTGCTTATTCATTTTGCTGATTAGCTTATCAGTTCATAGATCTGTCTTCGTTTGTGCTTATTATGTTTTGATTATAGATTTTGAGCTTATCTGATTAGAAGAACTTTGTACTTATTATCTGTGCTTATTTAGACTGCAAAGGCTTATCAGATTGTAAATTTTCTTTTCTGTACTAAAACTAAGTAGATCTGCTTACTTTTTGTTTAAAATTGATTAGTTTTAGATCTAACTGATTTGTAGCAGAATTGTAACAAACTTTGACCAAGTTTGACTTTTTGGTCAAAGTCAAAGACGCGTTTTTGGTCTTCACGCGTTTTTTTGGAAATCAAAAGAAGGAACCGAACAAATCAAATCTAGTACAAACCGATCTACCAACAATAGCAGGAACCGAACAACTCAAAAGTCGAAACCGATCTATCATCTAGTTCAAACCGATCTACCATTTTTTACAAGGAACCGATCTAACCATTTTACAAAGCAAAACTATACATTTTTTTAACTCAGATCTATTCTCGAAACATAAACAAGAAATGTATCCAAAAAAAATAACAAGATCTCAGTGGGCTTTTCATTGTTATATTTTGTAAATATCCAAGATCTTTAAAGATCTTCATCTTTCAAAAGCCGCCTAATCATAGACATTAACCAAGAACATCAAAATAAACATGCAAACTATTCTTTTGATAAGAGAGGCGTATATTTGAGGAATTAGGGTTGAGATAGATTTATTTTTTTGTTTGTATGGCTGTGTGAAAATAAGAGAAAGTGGGGTGTGTTATGATTTTGAGAGTAGGGTTTGTGGATAGTGAGTTTTATATACTCAATTTAAGGGTTAGTAGTAACTATTTTTCTTGGGCTTGATTTGTTCTTCCCGAAAATTGGTTTAAACAAGTATTGGGTTGCGTTCTTTCTAAAGGTAATTATTAGGCTTTTGTGATTTTTTTTATTGGGCCAAGAATTATAGTGATATATTTGATTGTTTGTCTAGCAAATATTATACGAATACTTTAGTAGTACCATTTTGAAAAAGTTGTGCACTTTTTGTCATAAATTGGTGTTGTGTGACGTCAAAAAGGGTCAAGTAGGCAAGTATCAACTTTCCATTTGATACAACTTTCTTTTGATCCGTGTGGGACTAAATTTTTTTTTCTTAATAATTGAGCTTAATTGTTTTACGATAACGATTTTAATTGCGGGTTTGATAATTTGAGCGTGATTAATTTTTTTGGGTCTTGAATTATTTTTGCTTCGTTGGATTTTAGTGGGATTTTAGAATCGAGTTATGGGTGAGTTATGAGTTAAATCAATCGAGTGTATTAATTCGTTCATCAGTATATAGTAGTTTTGGATAAAGTCGAGTTCGAATCGTATAAAGCAAAGTGTGAACAACTTGAAAAAGAAAAACGGAAAAATATTATCACTTTTTCTTCGCTTTACGATAATGACAGAGAATATACTAAAAAGATTAAAGATCAAGAGGATTTAATTGACACGGTAAGTGATCAATTAGCTGAGGAGAAAAACACTGTTAAGATTAAACAAACAAAAATTCCAGAGCTAGAAGAGTGTCTACGTAAAAGGATTCTGAAAATGAACATTTAAAGTCAAAAGTTGTTGATTTTACAAAGGTTCACAATCTTCAAGTGCAAGTTACGAAACTTAAAAGTGAAAATGAAGATTTGAAGTTATTGGTCGAAAAACTTACTAAGGCATGTGAGATTGTAGAACCAAAACCAGTCAAACATACTTGCAAGCCTTTCATCTATAAAACTGGATGTTCGGAATGGCCAACATGTAGTTGGAGGAATGATGGATTCTGTAATAGAGGAAACTTACCTGGTGCTTACATTCAGTACAGAGGTATCTTGTTGAACCCAAGGCCATAATCAGTTAATTGTGATCTCATCCAAAGTATTTGAGCACAACATCCTAACAAGGCAATGTATTTAGCTTTTGTACTGGATATGGCGGTGCTCTTCTGTTTCTTTGACGACCAGCTCACTAATCTATCACCTAATAGTTGCATACTTCCAGACGTACTTTTTTTGGTATCTTGATAACCCGCATGGTCAGCATCTGCAAAAGCTGTTAGAGCAATGCAAGAATCCTTCGGATACCACAGACCCATATTAATGGTTCCTCTTAGGTATCGAAAGATTCACTTAACTGTTGATCCCACTTCAATAGATCGAATTCTTTATGCTTATTTAAGGTTTAGTTATATAAGATAAATCTAACACAACTATAGTAAAATCTTTGTTTGAATGTATTAAAGATTATGCGGAATCTAATCATTAATATTAAGAAGAATTATCAATGAAACAGTAATTCTATGAACATATAATTCAAAAAACAAGCTCCAATATTATTAATGATAATAATACGAATACTCTCAAAAGATTTTGTAACACCCCCAAAATACGATACGCAGCGGAATACAACGATTGGGGTGCTACTTCATAATACATGCATACGGGTCCCAATAAACGTTCAAAGATACGTTTATAAAACACAATTTTTATTTATTATAAAGATCAGAGTTACATAGGTCCCAATACCATTATAGAAATTATTTCTAAAAGTTACAACACGACTTGATTTCTAAAAACATTATTTAGTTTATGACACAACTTCACCGAGGCACCGTCCTTGATATCCGCGTTCCGTCCCATCCAGCCATCAACAGCAAAACCAAGCGCGCCTCGCTTATCAAAACCAAGGCTGAAACTTACGTCGTGAATTAAAATCAAAGTATATGTCGCACTCAAATACAGAATTATACCAATATTCAAAACCGAGAATATGCTTCGTTACTGACGGGAGGATAATTGGGTTAAACACTATACTTAAGGGTTGCACATTAAACTTCCTAAACCACCAATTCCACGTAAACTTAATGCCTGTAGAACTTGGTAGTTTTGCAGGCTAAATCGGTATGGATTGGTTGGCGAAATACCAAGCGGTCATTGTGTGTGCTGAGAAGATTGTTTGCATTCCCTGGAGAAATAAAACCTTAATCATACACGGTGACGGAAGTACTCAGGGAAATGTGACCCGATTAAACATCATTTCTTGCACTAAAACGCTGAAGTACATAGAAAAAGGGTTTCCTATCTTTTCATGGCACATATCACTACAAAAGAGATGAAAAAAAACAAGTCGGAGAAGAAGGCGACTTGAGGATCGTACCCTTAGTTCACGACTTTCTGAAGTATTTCCTGAAGACTTGAGGGTCTTATACTCCGACTTCGACAAGTGGAAAATTCCAATTTGATTTGGTACTGGTGTTGCACCTGTAGCAAGGGCCCACTTATCGAATTAGTCACCACACCCCCTACTCCCCCGCTTCGAAATGAACGGGAAAAGAGTTATCAGAGCAACTGAAAGAGCTGTCCGATAAAGGCTTTATAAGACCCAGTTCCTCACTTTGGGGAACTCCGGTCTTGTTTGTCAAGAAGAAGGACGGGTCATTCCGGATGTGCATTGATTACCGGGAACTGAATAAATAACTGGTGTGAAGAACCGTTATTGCTCCCATGGAATTGATGACCTATTTGATCAGATCCAAGGGTCGATGTGTCTACTCGAAGATCGAACTTAAGATACAGGTTATCACCGACTTGATGGGTTCGAGAAGAAGACTTCCGAAGACTGCCTTCAGACTCGTTATGGCATTACGAATCTCATGTTATATGCCGTTTGGTTTGACAAAGCACCTGCTGTGTTTATGGACCTCAGAACACTGAGATAGTGCCAAGCCTTACTGCACAAATTCGTAATTGTATTTATTGACAATATTTTGATCTATTCCAAGAAAGCTAATAAGAACACAAAGAGCATCTGAAAGATAATATTGGAGTTGTGAAGAAAGAGGAGTTGTATGCTTAGTTTTCTCAATATGTGAATTTTGGATTGCCACTAAGGTACAGTTCACTCGGGACAGTTGATCGTAGTGAGGAATTCATGTGGATCCAGCCTAAGATTGAATCCATTAAGGATGGACATCTTAAGTCACCAAACAGAGATTCGTCATCAATTCTTAGGTCTTGCTGGATACTATCGAAGGTTCATTGAAGGGTTTTCAAAGATCGCCAAACCAATGACTAAGCTTACTCAAAGAGGTCAAAGTCTTGAGGGTGGGGCGAATAAACAAGAAGCCGCTTTTCAAACTGTGGAAGCAATAGTTGTGCAGTGCCACCAATCTTGATTACCTAAAGGAAGCGATGATGTCATCGCATACTGAGGACGCTTCAAAGAAGGGTTTTTGGTGCTGCTGTGTTGGATGCAGAGAGAAAAAGTGTTTTTTAAGCATCACGTCAGTTGAAGATTCATGAGAAGAACTATACAATCTGATTTAGACTCGGTGCTAGTGAGCCTGTTCGCTATCAAGATCTGGAGACATTATTTAATATGGAACTAAGTGTACGGTGGTTTCCCGATCACAAGAGTTTGCAACAATTTTAGGATCAAAAAGAGTTTGAACTAGATGGCAACGACGTGGTTAGAGTTGCTAAGTGATTACGATTGCGATATTCGTTATCACCCGAGGGCAAAGCCAAATGTCGTTGCTGTGTTTGAGCAGGAAAGAACGCAGAACACGTCAGAGTCGAGACCTTAGTTCATGACTATTAGCTTGATCTTCCCAAACAGACTTTAATGCTCAGACCGAAGCGCTAAGACCAGATTACATTTAAGAGTGAAGCGTTGGGGGGAAAAGGTGATGAAAATGCTAACTTTCCAAAAGAAGCAATTAGAGAAACAAAAGTTGGACACCACGTGCGGTGGGAACCCAGTGTCAATGGCAGATAGTTGGTTACCTTGTTATGGCGATTTGCGGACTGTGACTCATGCACGGGTCCCACAAATCAAAGTCTCTATTCATTCGGGGTTCTCTGACCAAAATGTACCAAGACATGAAGAAGCTATATTGGTGACCACATGAAGCCGTCATAGCCAATCTTATGTTAAAAGTGTTTGACATGTGCTATCGGCAGGGACGAACATCAAAGGGCCATCAGGATTGTGGGTGAACCCAAGATACCCGATGGAAGTGGGACAACATCACCATAGATTTAATCACAAAGCTCTAAGAGTCACAAGGTATGACATAATTTGGGTGCTCGTTGTCCGACTCACTAATCTGCGATCATTCCACAACGATGAGAGAGACCGATCCTTTGGATAAAAAACTGCATGATTGTACCTAAGGAGGTGGGTCACGAGGCAATGGGATACCGTCTAATCATTTGCGATTCGTGGACCCAAGATTTCGCATCAAATTTCTGGATGGTCACTTCAGAATGCTTTGGGTTACAAGTTTGGATTATGAGGACTGCGTACCATCCATCAAACAGACGGGCAAAGCGACGGGCCATTCAAACTCTCGAGGATATGCTGCGTGCTTGTGCAATCGACTTTGGAAAGGGTTGGGTTAACCATTTTCCATTAGTCGAGTTTTCATATAACAATAGCTATCACGCTAGCATTAAGGCCGTACCATTTGAAGCACTTTATGGTCGAAAGTGTCATTCACCTATTTGTTGGAACGATGGTTGGAGAGAAGCTCTAAATACTGGTCCAGAATTAATTCAGAGACTACTGAGAAAATCATCCGCAATCAAGCAAAGGATGCAAGTCTGCTCGTGATCGACAGATGAGTTACGCTGACTAGAAGCTGTTTAAACCATTGGAATTTCCAAGTCTGTGATAAAGTTTATGCTTAAAGTATCGCCTTGGAAAGGTGTCGTGCGTTTGGCAAAAGGGGGAAGTTTGAACCCTAGGTATGTTTGGACCTTTAAAGGTGATAGAAAGGGTTGGAGATAGTTGCTTACAAGCTCTTTGAACTTCAGAAAAGTGGCAGAGTTCAATCATACTTTCATGTATTTAATCTGTAAAAAAAGTTTCCATGCGAGAACATTAGCCGTTCCGTTGGATGGACTTCATCTTGATGACAAGCTTCATTTTGTTGAGGAACCATTAGAAATAGTGGGCCGTGAAGTTAAACGGTTGAAGAGAAGTCGGATCCCATTGGTCAAAGTTCGATGGAACTCCAAGAGAGGTCCTGAGTTCACGTGGGAGCGTGAAGACCAGTTCAAAAAGAAAACCCACATCTCGGTCATCAAGACCACACCGTGTCATAGTGCTGCATTGTGAGCCTTGAGGACAAGGCTCGTTTAACGGGGGAAGTCTATAAACACCCTGTGTTTCAAGTCATTGACGAGACGAAAAATCCGCATTGTAACTTTTGTATTGTACGCATTTGCTTTAAATCTAAAGTTAAGTTTAAAATCGCTTAAGCTAACCAAAAGTAGCGTTCAATGTAACGGGCATCAAACAATTAATGTTAACAGCAAGCAAGGGTTATTAATTATTTTAAGGATAATTATTAACCTTTGTTCATTTTATTTTTATCGGATACTTAAAGTGTTTACGTTTCTGAGGATAAATTGCTTTTGGCACTCCCGGATACCACAAAAACTTTTCTTACGCTTCACAAATACCCACATTCATCCTTCAAATGCCACAAAGAACATAGTATACAAAGATTTTTTACAAACAATACAACCCACACCGCCTTGATAATTATTTATTTTTTTATTTTTTTATTTTTATTTTTATTTTTCCCCACAACTATCAAAATTTCTTACATGAGCATCAAACATTTATTAAAACTTTTTTCCTTCTTGATGTTTAGTTAGATATACAAAAGACTTATTTACAAGTAAATGTATCAAAGGCATTGTTTTTTTTACGGTACTTTAAAATTTGATTTTATAGTTTCGCATTTTAATGCCGTTGTTGGTACCATTCATCTAACTTTCTACTATACCTCAACTTCATTTTTCCTCAGGTTTACTACTTCTATGGAACTCTCAACGTTCGCACAACTAACTCCAGCCTCACATGACAAAATAATTGAAGCCAGAGTATACAAAAAATGGATTGGAAAATCACTCCTAAATCTAACTCCTAATGCATTTTGCTGTATTTTACTTGACCAAGAGGTACACACCTATAAACTTAAGACACAAAAATATCAATGAGGTTGTTATTTAACATATAACAATCAACATTTCTTTACAGGGCAATGCCATACAAGCCTACATGAGCCTTAAGGACATTGATTATTTCAACCCCAGACTGGAAATAGGCTCGGCCTACATAATTTCCAGCTTCATTTGTGAACGCACCAAACCCTATTAGCAAACTTTAGAAAACAAAATAATTGTGTTTTGGTAAATACACAACCTTCAACAACATATCAGCAATAACCTTTCCTTATCACTATTTCTAGTTTACCTTCTATAATCAGCTAGAGTCAAAGATACCAAGGCCTGACAAGAACTCCAAATTGCAGTACCCAGTGTTGACAGGTAACGTCCTTCCACATCTATTAGTACCACTTGCCAAATAAGACGTGTTAAATTTTGATGAATTTATAGTTTGTTTCTATCTGTCAGCAAATAATTCTTGCTAATTAGTATTAGGTGTTAGTCAACATTGATTGTTAGAAAACATCTTATTCTGTTATAGAAGATACCAAACAGGTACATAGAACACACCATACTTTAACCATCATAGAAAGCTTATGAAAAAACAAATTCCAGCAACACTAAAGAGACATTAAAGATAAACACACACATAGATAAGTGCATCCTGAACTCAGGTACAAATACATAACAACACATTTATTTAAAACAAATTTAACACTTTAGAAGACCATACACTGCATCTTGCAATTGCCACGATCATCCTTCTTAGATCACCAAACTCCTAATCAACCCTCATAGTCTTAGCTTCCAAATGAAACAGTTCTTTTCATGTACTTTAGTTTGAATCTCCCTAGCCATCAGCAACAAACGAGAAGCTTTTTCTATATTATAAAGTTGCATGCGCCTCATTATTTCGATACTTTCAACAACTTCCTCAAAGTTATCCAACATATAAAGCTCATTCATATATTCATCCCTCATCCTTACAGCTTCTCTGAGTTCACTAGATAGTCTACAGTAGTCATGCATTTTCTGTGAATCCTCAGCAACTTCTCTCTGAAATAACACTAACAACTGATCCTTAATATCATATGAATCAACAACATGCAATAGCTCTTGAAGCAATGGTGTCTGTGTGTTAGCCATATTTATAGAAAAAAACTTAAAGGGAATAAGGTATTGTGATACCTGATCAATAATGCATCTACTTATATAGAAGATTCATCTACATGCTGACTCTAGAAAACTACAGAATAGAGCATTTCTTAGCTACAAGTGGCATTCTTTCTTGCCATGCAAAATAGACATATCACCCAAAACAATATGCCACCTATGTTATGTCATCTGGCCTTCTGAAAAAAATAGCACAAAGAAATTAAAATACGTGAATAAAAATCATTAACAAACTTTCTTAAAAAAGGCATACTCTTACATGTATCTGTGTCGCCAAATATAATGACAATTTTAATCTTTGTACTTTTGCAGATTACATAGGCTGCATCAGATCAGTCAGCGGTCTTAACCCTTTTGGAGATCCCAACAGAAGACAGAGCACCAGAAGAAAAATAGAGATCAAAAACCTCAAGTAAGTATCCTCCTATAACAAATGGTTTAACACAAACAAATTAAAAATCTTCTTTCTTCACAAAACTATCACTTTCTACAATAGAAATATCATCAAATTGACACTATGGGACGAAATGGCCGAACATTTTGAACAAACAGACCTTGAAAAGATGGACCAGCCAGTGATCATAGCAGTTAGCTCATGTCGCGTTTCCAAATACAGAGGTGCCAAACACGTAGTGTAAATAATAGAATTTTTGCAAATATTATAATCAGCACACTTAACACTTGCATAATACTATTGACGCGGACTATCAGTTAGCCGCAAGCCCAGTAACATATACTAATTAAATCCAAACATATATGAAGCTCAAGAATCACGTGCATTGTAAACAACCATCCCTTAAATCTCTGTATTAACACGACTTTAAACTACAAAATTCTAACAATAACCGTCATATAGGTTCAGGTCCAGATACCAAGAAACTCCTTCACTTATTATCTGCAAATTTCCGTATGAAGACATTGAAAAAGAGAAGCTTAGGAACAGATTCCCGTTAAAAACACTCATGGAACAGAACCCGCTGAGTTACAAGGTAAATTCCTAAATCCATACTCTTCTCCTTAAATACATAAATAAATTATCATAAACAAACCATATGGTTACATGCCATAGGATTCACCGCCGAGGCGACAGTCACAAGCATAAACACAAATAAAGATTGGTATTATGTGTCCTGCCACCAGTGTAACAAAGCAGCGATAAATCAAGGAGAAAAGTATAGTTGCTTAGACCATGGACCACAACCTGGACCCTTTTCAAGTATCTTCTACCCATACGATTTACCAACACATACAAGGAGCTCAAGGATTCTAACACAATATATCTCTACTAAATGCACATATACAAATTCAAAGGGCACATCAAAGACTCCTTAGGAACAGCTCCTCTGACTTTCTTCTCCTCATCGGTCGACAAGATTACAAAGAACCCATGCAAAGAGTTGGTGGGAAAATACAACCCGACAGACCCAAAGAAGATACCACCAGAGGTGTTAGCAACACAAGGCAAAACTAGCATCTTCCAGTTTCATTTCAATACGTTTGAAAACACCACTGATCTCACTCTGGATGAGGTTTTCGACATCAAAACCACAGCTGAAAGCATAAGCAGCATTGTAGAGAAAACATACAAAGATAAATTTACTTATATTGACAACACTTATTAGCAAAGGTGTTTAACAAATGCTTTTATCGTAATACTGTTAATGATAATTGCAAATATTTGGTTGCATTTAAATCGTACCATTTTAAAAAACAGGAACATCATTAACAACTCATGTTGTAGCTGTACAACTAGTGGAAAACCAAGAGCAAGAAGCAAAAGGAAAAGAGAAAATCACTTAAGAACAAACAAACAAAGGTGACACCGACCTCATACACCTTTTTTTCTTTGATTAAAAAACCATATAACTACAGCACTAAAAAACTGCATCTTCCTCTTCTCGAAAAACAACCACGCCACCAACAAGCCCCACTACAACTGCACAACTGATCAAAATTAGTGAAGCAAGCGGCACAACAAAGGAAAAACCTACAAAGAGGCCCCTTTTTTCGCAATCCTCCACTGACTCGAAGAAACAAAAAGATAACTGAAAGCTGCACAAATGTAAGACCTAAACCTAACTAAACTTTCTAGCTTTATTTTATGTTAACGTTACTGCTCGATAAAATTTTAAACCCCTCTCTTTTTCCTTGCTTACCAAGCTATTTTTTTACCAACACTTTAAACACACACTCAATAACCAAATCACACTTGCACAAAAGTAAATACAGAGATAAACCAACATCTATTAAACAAACTATAGTACAAAAAACATGACTTAAACAACTTAACCAGACTTAACACTTAAAAAAAATACAAGAAAGTGAAAATCACAAACATCAGAACGCATAACTGAACACATCGTTCTAGACGCACATAAAGTACATTTTTTTTATTTCATCGACCTCACACAAAGTTGTCCTATCACACCAGGAAACTACGCTCAATAATCCATGTTTCCCTTCAGCTTATCGATGAAAATGTCATTTTCCCGAGCCCTCGGCTCAAACTTCCTTCCGAGTATTTGTAGTTTCATCAAGTTTAGAATATCTTTACCTTGAAGCTGCTTCATAAACTCGACCATCTTACCTGGCACAGACCTTCCCTCCAGTATGTCCAGTTCATCAACAAAATACTCTTTCATCGACAATAACAGTCACACGAGCACATAATGCATATATTTCTCTCGGTAGTCTTAGGTTTTCACTGATTTCCCTACAACAGCGCAATATGAACATCGGCTCCTAATCCAGTGAATTAACACTTTTGCGTAGCTCATCACATATTGGTAGTGCTGCCATTGATTGTATATTTTTTACTTTGAATGCAAAATACATTCACTCAGCACCCTTCAAATAGATAATACACCATTCCTATTCATCTACACCCTCTCTCCATAATGCACTGAACAAAAAAAGGAAACCACTTGCTTTTACTGTAAAACCTTTGTCACTATCCTCTTTAAATCAGAAACAGTAGATATCATAAACTTTTTAGAAGTTCCTGATTTCACAGTTTTTATTCTTGTGTGTTTTCATTGATTCAGCTAAATATCACAAACCAAATACTTGCTACTACAGTTGTTACACTAATATAATTACTAACATGAGCTAAGTTATTATAAACATAAACATTTATTACATATGTTAGAACATAAAACAACAACACAAATGTACAACATACTAAAGTATTATTACAACAGGCATAGACACAAACATCATCACACTTATTCGACAAACAAAAGACACATTACACCATGCACACACGACACATAAGCTGCATATAACAAACACCATTAACACTTCTAAGATGAGAAATTACACATCAGCTTCTGAACAAACATCTTAATTTCAAGAGCCCTTTCTCTGGCTTCCTTTTCCAAATCACGCAACTGCAACTCCCTAAAACCCTCTTTGTCCATCATCTCCGTTAAAAACACGACAGTTTTTGCTATGACAGCCACACCTGCCACACTCTCAAGCTCTTGAACAAAAGCTATCCTATCTTGACACGCCTCATTCATCTGACCAACCAACCTGTTCACTTTAATAGAAAAGTCTCGGTGCTCAGCCAAAAACTTTTGACAATACAGAAATACTATATCCAACCAGTTACGCACACCAACCGCCTCCTCTAGCTTCGCACACATTGGTAACCACTCCATTGTCTCTCTGATTTGCTGAACATAAATATATTCCTTATGCAATCATTACTCTTTAAATAAGCAAACACATAAGTAAAACTAAAAACCATAATGATCTATAAAAATAAACAACAACACCACGTTTCACTAACATGTTACTCAACCCCACATGTCAAACACAACAGGTTATTTTAACACGTATACACAATATCCTTATGCCACTACCAAAAATAAACCTATTACCTTCCACACCATAACAACATCTGTCCACATGTTGTTCACTCAAACTTTACTAACTGTCCTATAAATTTAAGTACCATTAAAAGCAATTTAGCATAAAATTTTTATAAGGTTTTTGTTTCACTGGATTAAATTAAAATTTATAGTTAACTCTTCTAAAAATATGCTTACTTCCCCACTGCATACACCATGTGGAAATTAAAAGTGAAGATAACACATTGTATGATCAAATCACAACTTCCTTTTTGCCACTTATAAACAAAAATTAGTATGCCTCTATCCAAATAAAAGTTGCCGCTTTTAACACCATGATAACATGTTTCCAACCAGTGTCAATTGATAACATCAAATATTTAATACTTTTTAGTGTCAAAATACCCCCTATATTACCTGCAAAAGTTTCACTAATGCTCAAAAACGAGATATTTTCTATCATTTTGAAGTTTCCAGGAGAAATGCAGAAAAGTGACAAGAAACAAGGAAAAAGGACTTAAAGTGTAAATTCTAAAGAATGTTACGGCGTAACACCAAAAATGGTTACACCGTAACATATATTAAGCAAGTACATTATTAAGCAGAAGTACGAAGATCAGGACAAGGTTACAGGTAACATCATTATTAGTTACGTGTAACCATTTTATTTAGAAGGAAATCTTGTCAATGTTTAGAGTTACGGTGTGTAACACCAGTATATGGTTAACGCCATAACATGAAGATCCACAAAATATGGAATCTGAAGATTACGTATTATGGACCATTATTTGAAGGTTACGGCGTAACACCATATCTGGTTACGCTGTAACAACAGCTTAAATATGAAATGTCGTGTATGATGGTTACGGCGTAACACCTTTATTGGTTGCGCCGTAACAGGTTCAATACCTATAAATAGAGGCCTCATTTAAGCTATTCCGACATCAATTCCTCCATAGTCAATTGGAGATGTGACAAAGGCTTCCAACCTTCGAAGAATTCTACCTGGACTCCAAGGAAGATCACACTGTACTTACTTTTTGTAGTTATCGTTCATATTTCGAATTACTGTTAAGAATTATGAGTTTTCAATATATGATTTCTTCTATTTCTTGCTGTGTTTTCGTTACCATGAGCGGCTAAGCACTTAAAGTGATGGCCTAGTTATGTAGTTACTTTTGTTATCACTAGTACAAATCTGGGATTTTGTCACACATGCTGTTTTTTGAACGGCCACACAGTCAGATATATATGTGACTAAATGTACCAGAATAACATAAACAACCACACTGGAACTCATTTTGTGTGGACATTTAGGAATTTCATTTGGTTATTGTCAAGCATTGAATATTTATGTAACTAGAGGTAACTGGTAATTTTTTGTTCATTATTTGTCACTTATAATTTGGGAAGTGTGATAGATACAAATTAGTTTGTTAAACATTAGTACAACTTATATATCTAACATATGTGACAAATTATGTCCACAAATTGACAGTGTGACCAAAATCCATAATATGGTTCACATGATAGTAATTGTGTATGTGGCTAATTCATATAGTCAAGTTTTTCTCAATTTTCTAAAAGTGAATGTATTTTTTTACTGAATATTTAGCCACATTTAGATTGAAATTGTGTGACAACGGAAAAGGAAGTTTTTGAGCAGTTGTAACGATTAGTTAAAAGTGACAAATATATTACAATTTAAACTGTGTGACAAAATGTCATATATGGTCAAACTTAACATTAGACATACATGATTAAGTGTAATCAAAATTTGATACATATGGTCACGTAAGTTAATATGTGTGTCTAAAGTGTAGTATGTGTTTGCTTGCCAAAACCTAATATGTATAGTCACATTTAATTGTAGCATAATCATGTGACCATAGGCTTTACAATAGTCACAACATATCATAAATGTGTAACTAAATTATGTTTATGGCCACATTTAAAGTGATTATATGTGACTAATATTTATCTAAACACTCTCAATGTAGAGTACTTACATTGAGAACTATTAATAAAAAAACCCAAAAGTTTGGCTCTTTATTCTCCCTCTCCTTCTTCCCGCTACTACTTTTCCCCAAAATCAAAACCCTAAAATTTCTCCTTTATTTCTCCATTGGCTAACACACTCATCTCTCCTTATTTGTTTCAATTTTACTTTGAGCGGGATTTCTTCCCCCTCTTAGTTTTTACTTTCCCTTCTCTTTTCTTTTCACCTCTTCGTCCACGTAAACATAAACCCCAAATCATTTTTACTTTCTTCTGGTTTCGGGTTGTTAATGAGATCAATTAGGGGATCATCTACACACACATATATCTGGTCAAGTCTAATTATGAAAAAGCAACAGTTAGGGTGGAATTTTGCTCCTTTTTTATGTGCCTGAAGGTTAATCTTCTTAATGGCTCGATAAAAAAGAGAGAACTGCTTCATCATTCTAGACCTTCATCAACCTCTGATGATTGATACCCAACACAAAAACACGTAGCCAATAAAAATCAACCTAAACAAATGTATAGGTTTTAATATTATTTGTAAGTAGATTGTGGTGTTTTTGTTGGATTTCAAGGCTGTAGTGATAAATTCCCGGTTCGAACAGAGGTTGGAATTCAAGATTTCAATTAATGTAATGGATTTCAATTTGTGTTAATTTATAATTTCTTTTATAAATTTTGATATCTGTATATGATAAGGGTTTGTTAGGTGTGGGTTATGTTTTAGTGGTTAAGGCTTTAAGAATCACAACCTAATGCCTTTCACAAAAAAAGAATCACAGTCTATTTAAGAAATGGATATGATATAAAAAGCATGGAATTGATGTTTGTTAAGTGTGTTTTTGTTATTTTTTTTTGCATGTTTATTAAGGTTCTGTGTCTAGATGTTTTATTATCAAGTTGCATGGTAGATATGTTGTTTGTTGGTATGATTTTTGGGAGGAATGAAGGTGCACTTGGGGTGTCCAGAGCTGTATTGGGTGGAAAAGCATCTTGGGTTAGACGGGTAATTTAATAAACCATAAACAAAAAATTCTTATTGACAGTGATTGAGGTTTTAGATGCCTTGACTTCTGATGGGATTTTAGGTTTGGTATATAGTGGGATGAAGAAATAATACTTAGTTTATGATTACTATGTAGCATATTGTTCATATTAATTGCGATTAATTTATTTTGCTACTGATTATTTTGTCAGTTTTTGCACAATGTTTGAGCGTTATTGTAATTTTATATAGTTTGACGTGTGATGACTGACGGTTAAGGTGTTGCTCTTGGGTGGGGAGTCGCTGAATTGTCTCTAGGATTGGTTGGGGGGATTGTGGGTGGAATGAGGGGGGGATTGTGATGGTTTGGGGATGAGGGGGGGGGTGGGTGGGAGGGGGGGGTGGGGGGTGTGGGCGTGTGTGTCGGTGTTACGGTGGTGAGGGGTTGGCGGGGTGGAGTGGTGGGGGTGGGAGGTGTGGGGAGGGGGGGGGTAGGGGGGGGGGTGGGGGGTTGGGTGGTAGGTGGTGCGTGGGTGGGGGTGGGGTGGGGGGAGGGGTGGGTGGGTTGGGGGTGGTGGGTTGGGTGGTGGGGGGTGTAGGTGTGGGGGGGGGGGGTGGGATGTGGGTTGGGGGTGTGATGGGTTGGGGGTGGGGGGGGGGCGGGGTATGGGGGTGGGGTTGGGGGGGTGTGGGGTGGGTGGTGGGTGGGTGGTGTGTTGTGGGTTTCTGGGTGGTGAGGTTATTGGGAGGTGGTGGGACTTGAGGGGTGGGGTGCGGGGGGGGGGTTGCTGGGAGGATGGGGGGTGGGGGGGTGTGGTGTCTGGGGTGGGGGTGGGGGTTGGGGTTGGTCGGTGTGGGTTGGGGGGGGGCGGGGGGGGGGGTGTGGGGATGCTGTGTGGGGCGCGGGGGGTGGGTAGGTGGGGTTGGGTGCGGGGGGGGGGGTGGGGTTTGTGGGGAAGGGCTGGGGTTGGCGGTGGTGGGTGGGGTGGGGGGGTGGGGGGGAGGTTGGCGGGTTGGTGGGGTGTGGTGGGGGGGGGGGTTGTGGTGTTGGGTGTGGGTTTTGGGGGGGGTGGGGGTGTGGCTGGGGGGGTGGTTGGGTGGGCTGGGGGGGGGGTGGGGGGGATGTGTGGGGGTGTGCGGGGGGGGGGGGGGGTGTGGGGGGGGTGGTGTGTGGGTGGGCGGGGTGGATGTATGGGGGGTGTGTTGGGTGTGGTGGTAGGGTGGGGCGAGTGTGTGGGGTGATGTGGTAATGGGGGGGGGGGGGGGAGGTGGGGGGGGTGGAGTGGTTAGGGGGGTGTGTGGGGGGTGTGCTGGGGAGTGAGGTGGGTGGTTTGGGGGGGGGGTGGTGGGGGTGGGTGGGTGGGGGTGGGGGGGTGGGGGTGGTGGTGTGGGGGGTCATCCATATGCTGGTAGAGAAGAAGTATCCTTTGAGAAAGGAAGTACTGATGCAGATGCTGAAATTGAAGTTAGAATCTGAAGAAGAAAATACTATGGCATTGGAGTTGATTAAATTTGTCAAGAAGATACTTGCAGAGTTAGAATCTGAAGAGTAAGATTGATGGGATTGAGAAGGGTTTGAGTGTTGGCTAACCACCACACAACAAATGGTCATCAGTTCACCATGCTTAACAGGCATAAGAACTGGCTAGTCCATAAGCAAACGGCTTGTGGTAAAGACTTCTCAAATCCGTTTATGGTTGACAATTTACCAAAAATTGTAAGGTTCTCAACTCACCTTGCTTCTGTGGTGAAGAGTTGGCTAGTCCATGATCAAACAGTTCATGGTAAAGACTAATCAAATCTGTTGATAGCTGATAGTTTGCTAAAAACTATATGGTTTATCAATGCACCATGTTATTACAATGAAGCATTGGCTAGTCCAAAAGCAAACGGTATTTGGTAAAGACAAATCAATTCCGTTGATGGTTGACAGTTTACCAAAAACTGTATGGTAATTAACTCACCATGTTTTTAAAATGAAGAGTTAGCTATCCCAGAGCAAACGGCTACTGGTAAAGGAACATCAAATCCGTTGATGGCTGGTAGTTTGCCAAAAACTACAAAGCCAACTTAGTTGGATTGTTGCTGAAAAGATGTTGCTTAGTTGCTGAAAAGACAAAGTTGCTGCTGAAGAAGGATAGAGTTTACAAGATCAAGAGATGATAAGAGTGTTTGGATACATCCTCTAAGGGTTTAAAGAAGAAGATAAATTTGAAGAAACATGAAGTTAAAATGATTCAACATTCATGTTTAAGGGAGGATTGTTAGGATTTATGTTTTCCTAACTTAGTACCGACGGTATAAATAGTTAGTACCGTTAGTTATAGTTAGTACTGACAGTACAAAGTGTTAGTACTGATCAGTTAGTTAGTACCGTTAGTTAGAAAATAGTTAGTACCGTTTAAGAGATGTGTATGAGATATCTTAGGAAAAGATAAGTATGCGTTTTGTAAGCCTGTTCTGTTAGGGTTTATCCTTAGTTTATAAAAGGATCCCTTTGGGCATAGTTAGATATACGTCCTCAAGATATCTCATAGCAATATCATATCTAAAATAGTTAGTAATCTGTAATTGTTCAAAACAGATTAATAGAAGTTATTATTTAGTTCTACATTGTTTTTCTTAGTACTTGTGTTAAGATTCCGCATTAACACATTGTATTCATAATCAGTGTTTCTGCATAGTCATTTGTATTTATACATCTTGGCTATCATCCGTTATAGGCTGCAAAGATCTATTCATTTAGGGACTCACATAAACAATCTGAGCTTAAATGATCATTAGGTTTTCACATTAAGAAAATGGCCTTTCAGTTCAAAATTATCCTTATCCTCGATCTTAGGCCTAGCAACTCCCGATCCGTAGTCGACTTGAGTTTTGCTCATGTATTGTTCCATAGTTTCCACTATTATTTCCATAACTTCTTCCTTCGAATATTCTTCTTGATTAGAAAATAGATTGAAATCAAGCGATCTCGATTCGTTAAGACTTAGTGTCTTGAAGTGCTTCCTAGATGATCTAAATTCTTGTTTCGGATCCTTAGAAGGTGTAGATAGTTCCTTAGTCGAACTTCTTGTCATGCATTACCTAAAACAAGGGATAAACAATCAGTAGGATAGGCTCAGGGGAAAGAAAACACAAATATATAGAAATTGAATGTGAAAAACTAGATTAGTTACTGTACCAGATAGTCAATACGTCGTATTCAATGGAACTGAATACACCCTATTAGTCTTTTTGAATGAATACGTTGTATTGGATAGAAAGTTAGATACGCCGTATCTAATGGAAGTAGATACGCCGTATCTAATGGAAGTAGATACTCCGTATCAAGTTATCGACCAGAACAGTGTATTAGAGAAAACAATTAAAACACGCAAATAATTAAACATACAAATATGCGAGCAAATATACAGAATATACAGAATTAAACACTAATCTAAATTACACTTATCCTAAGGGTTAGATCTAATCTAATCTAAAAACCAAAATATCAAATAAAAATCAAGATTAATTCTTACTCCCCGGCAACGGCGCCAAAAACTTAATGTGTCGTTATGTGGTTGTAAATTATGATTCAAGTTTTAAATTTATATTTTGCTGACTTAACCAAAAACAACACTTTAACGGGCAGTGTACCCGATCGGTGGGAGTTTCATGGTAAGTAGGGTGTCGATCACTAAGAGAGAGGAACACTTTTAATTAATTAATACTTTGGCTTTTCTAATTCCAAGTTAGTCTAATCTATGCTAAACCTATATTAATTCCTAAATCTAATAGATAAGGGAGGTTTTCATCCTGAGAGACTGGCACAGGTTTTGTGGTGACTAAAATTAATTTAAGACACTAAAACACATGCAAGCAAATTAACAGAAGATAAAAGAGCGGTCTAGCCAAATATAAGAAAACTGTATTAACCATTATTAATCCAATCATTACGTTGGTTTGTTTATTTAGTGCAATGATTACTTATCTCGAGACGACATATTATTCTTAAGACTTAGACGTTACTTCTTCCTAAGACCAAGACACGTAGAATTCTGTCACAATTAAACGCATCCGCATAAAGCATCCTTATTTGCTGATTATAATCTATCTTAGAGATTAAAGCAATGGTGATCTTGTTAAACCCTAGCTCATGAAGTCTTTACCCACTTACTACTTAATGGCAATTCATACACTAGTAGTCCACTAACCAAGTCTTTACCAATAAATCGAGAACATACTCGTTGATATCAAGGTCACCTTATGGTCTAACTAAGCTCACAATTTAAGGGTAAATATAGGTCGTTAATTGTGATCCTATTGGTCTAGATGTATAAATCACTATATGGAGAGTTATCCCGACATCAACATTACTTGGTCCGTTTCACTAGATCCAGTTGAATGATAGGTCGCATACAAAATCACGTAAACAAGTATAAATTGATAAACATAAACAAGCAATTAACGATAAATTAAGAAATCAAGATAAACAAACCAAACATTAAGATCTTCATAATAATGGCTAATACCCGAAGGTATTAGCCTTCAAACATCATAATTAATACAAAAGTAATAATTTAGCCAAGGTAAACTAATCGAGTTAACAAATGATACCAAAAACTGAATGATTACGAAAGTATAAGAAATTACACGTTGTCTCCTATGGAATTAATCACGTTGCTCGACCTCTTCTGCTCTTTTTCTCCTCTGAAAATCGACTTTTGTGGTTTAGGTATCGAGAATATGATTTAGCACACTTAGAACTCATTTTTTAGTTTTCGATTTATAGGGTCTGGAATATGGCCGATACGGCGTATCCAAAGTCTTGGATATGACGTATCGGGGGTTTCTTGGAGTAGGGACCACGTTTGATATCTTCCAGAATATTTTATTTCCATATAGTTTGAATATGACGTATTGCCTTCTTCTAGATACGGCATATTGGATCTTGTTTCCTTCATGGTCTTTGGTGAGTGCAGGCACAGATACGTCGTATCTTCCTTAATGGATACGGCGTATTGGTTGTTAGAACAGTAATCTTCAAATATATTTGTTTAAGCTCTAGAATGCGTGCCTTTTAGTTAACTTTCACCAAGTACTCCATAATTACTGCAATTCTCAAATACAAACGATTAAGTAACAATTCTTTGCAATAATTATACAAAATGGGTTAATTGCATGGGATAAATGATGCTATAAAAGAGACGTTATTTGATGTCATCAGACATCAAAAGATAAGATTTTTTCAAAAATTTTCTCAAACGGCGTTAAGATTTAATCCTGATGCCGTCAGGCACTGTAGCACAGAAAATTTTGCGCTTTTCGAATTTTTAAAACAAAAACTTATTTTTTGTATAATTTCCATATTTTCAAAATCCACACTTTCCTGTATGATATTTATGATTCGTGTCACAAGTATTCTATCCTTTATTTTAGTTTGTTTCTAAGTATGGAATTACATCTTGTTATGATCTATCTTGGTTCGGTTTTACGTTGGATATAGTTGGTTTTGCCTTTGATTTATAGGTTATATTAGATAAGAAGAATCCGGAAGTTCTTTGGATATTCACTTGGAGGATTCTTGGATGATGATTTAGCCACTTTATTTTGTTTCTTCTCCAGTATTTAGCAAAACCAGGGGAGTACTAGTTTCTTTTAGTTTTTCTTTTTCCCTTTATTTGTTTTACGAGTACTTGTAAGAACATTAGGGACAATGTTCAAAATAAGTGTAGGGGGGATAAAGCCTTAGAAACTATTTCTTCATTTGCCTTTGATTTGTCCTTAAAAAGATGAGTAATATACTACAACGTAGCGTAGACGGTAATTTTGGCCCAAATTTAATTTCTTTATGGCACATACCGATGAAAACCTGGTATTATTAGCGTTTCATGGATAGGAATTATATAACTAGCATAAAAACCATACCACTCTAAAAACTTTCACCCAAAAAATGTGAGGTTCGCCCCTAGATCTTTAGGAATACAAGTATCCATCTTTTGTACTTAAGATAGTTTTAACCTTTAGCTTGCTTGAGTTAAGGAATGAGCAATCATATGTGTCGCGTTCATGGATTTGATCGTGCATGTGTGGTTTTGTTGCTTTTTCTGGGGCATTGGTATCGGTTAAGATTATATGAGTGTACTAGTAGTATATTAAATTCTAGAACTTGTTTTATGATTCATCCCGAGACTGCTAGTAAGATCGCATTCGTATGATTAAGATTAGCTAAATGATAAGAGGTACTAGGATTAACCTATATTTTAGTCTGTATTTATATAGTTATGATGGTCTCCCTGATCATATAACTACCACTACACCCTTGCTACGCACTCATTTTTAGTGCGAGATACCCCTAGTACACCCCTTAGAGCCTATCCTTTTCGTGGTTCTCGTAATTTTCTAATGGATTCCGGATTATTAATGAAGAGCATTGTTTACACCCTACCAAAATGTTACACCCAAATCGCCTTAGCTTTTCTTGTATGTACTCGTTTTTAGTACATTATTGTTATTACATTTGTAAACCCCAGTTAATTGTTTGCTTAAGTACACGGTTGCTAAGTCGAGTCATTATCAGTGTATACAGTTTTGGGACGATTAGGATTCATGGTAGTTTATATTTTATGGAGAAATAGGGAAGAAAGTCAAATTATTACCCTCATACGTGCTTAATACACTCCATGTTATTTTGATCCATCTGATTCGGGTCATTAGTTAGTTTATATTTATGATTTTTAAAAACTCAAGTGTAGAGATGCAATTATAAACCCCAAGTCATGTATTATCACTGGTATAAAAACTAGATTTCGTCACACATGCTGTTTTTTGAATAGCCACACAGTCAGATATAAATGTGACTAAATGTACCAGGATAAAATAAACAGCCACACTTGAACTTATTTTGTGTGACCATTTCGGAATTTCATTGTCACACATTTGAATATTTATGTGACTAGAGGTAACTGGTAATTTTTTGTTGATTATTTAGTCACTTATAACTTAGGACGTGTGACAGATACAAATAAGTTTGAAACATTAGTCAGACTATATATATATGTGACAAATATATGTCACACAATTGAACAGTGTGACAAAATCCATATATGGTCACATGAAGTAATTATGTATGTGGCTAAATCATATAGTCAAGTTTGTCGCACATTATTTAAAAGTGACTGCTATTTTTTGCTGAATATTTAGCCACATATGAATTTGAAATGTGTGACAACTGAAAAGTAAGTTTGAAGCATTAGTCACGATATACATTTAAAAGTGACAAATATATGTCACACACTTGAACAGTGTGACCAAATGTCATATATGGTCACACTAAACCATAGACATACAAAAGTTTATTCTTAAACACCAAAAGTTTATGAATTTTCAATCTCCCGCTTTGTTTTTTCTAAGGCTCCCGCTCCCCTTTCCCCAAAAAATCAAAACCCGCTTCTTTACCAAAAGAAATTCAACACCCGCTTCTTTACCTTTCATTTCAACCTTTCACACAACATCTCCTTTACCAAACATCCCCTAACCCTAACCGGATTCTTCATTACAGCCGTTCTCCTCACTACCGTAATTTCTCAGCTAACCAACACCATTTCTTTAGTTAATTTCTCTTATTCAGGTTATTCCCAATTCACATATTTTTTCTTTTAAATTTATATTTATTTATTTCCTATCATTTTCCTCTTTGTGACTGTTTGGGATACGATTTTAACATAATGGTTGATTGTGTTTCTACATTTCTTAATAATTAATTTATGAGTTTTTTATTTAATGGAATAAGCAGTGCTTGATAAATTGTTTATGTCAAATTCAGAGTGATTGCATAAGCTAAACAATCCCTCTTTTTATACATATTATTATTATAAGTTGTGTTTGATAATTTTGGTTGGTCATGTGGGACTGCTACTTACCAGGTTCATGGAAGGCTTTTTCTTTTTTGGATAATTTTGGTTCCATTCTTGGCTTGTTGTAGTCTTTGTTCTTTATCATTTTGTTTCATTATGCTTCTTTAGGTTGATTAGTTAGGTTTGTTTTGTTGGTCCTTCTCACTTTTACTTAGATTCATTAGTTGGGTGGGGGGGGATGCCTTGTATTATATCATTTGTACTCTTGTTTTGGTTCTATAAAATTTGTTACCTTCTCAAAAAAAAGTATAAATTGTGTTTGAAGTTGTCTTTATTTTAAACCCTCATATTTAGGTTAGTCTTAGGATGTAGTTACACATTTGCGGCTTTTTAAAGGGATGTATGATGTTGCTTATTGAATAAACATGTATAGGTGATGTTTGGGATTGCGTTTTTAAGCAGATTAAAGCTTATATAGGGGCGGTTGGTATTGCTTCGTAAACATACTTATATAGAGACCAATGGTACATACATTCTTTACTGAAATCTCCACGGCTTCTGTTTTGTGACTTTGCAACATAGTGTAGTTTAGGTTTTTTACTAATATTTGCTTACATAAGTTGCTCTGATTTGGTCTCTTTGAGGCTTGAGTTATGACGATCTAAGATAAGATGCCAAACACCATGAATAATACTTTATGTAATGTAAAGAATAGGCATATGTCATACAATGCTAATGAAAATAACGTCGTCAAAGCGTTAATACAACAAAGCAATAGGTGTGGTGGATTTTTATTAGTTTTATGTTAACTGATGATGCAAAGCAATAAATAACGTGGGTGTCATGTTTTAAGTGATTTTATAAGTTATTGCAGGTATTATTCTGAAAGCCTAATGTGATCTATGAATGTTTTGGGCCATTTGGCTCTGTTTTCTCTTTAATGAGAATTATGAATGAAGTTATATTGTTCATATTATTATCCATCAGTTGAAACTCATCAATGTGAATTTTTATTTAATAGTTTGGATTATTAGTTGTACCAATATGTATTTGTAATCCTATTTAGCACTTTTTTCAATTCGTGGCGTCCGGTTTTCATATACATACGTTTAGTGACATCCTGTTATTTTATCACATTTGTTTTTGATTCATGATGACCAATATCGTTTCTACTGAAGCAAGAGAATTACATTGCCACAGCCCCGAGCAAGTTCAATTGAATAAAAGAAATAGTCAGTTTACACTTGGCGATAAACAAAATGCTTTTGCAAAAAGGAAAAACTTGATCAATAACCATGTAACACAGTGAACACATATATGTATTTTCTACAACTTTAGTACGCATATGTATTTGTGTATATTGCATGTCTCTAATACAATTGGTAATACCAATTGCTGCAGCTGTCATAACGTCAAATGTTCACTGCCATAGAAAGGATGCAACTAGGTGTCAACAACAAACAAATCATCTTTATGCTCAACAGGAAAAACCTGCTACCCAGTTTCGTTGTTCTAGGCAGAAAAAGATTGCAACAAAACCCAATTGTGGCCAACAACAGCAAGTGGAAGCTGATGGTAAACAGATATGTACACTTTAGAAAGCCTCTGCTGAAAGATTGGATGATAACAATGCTCAAGCTACATCTCAAGTAACTGCGGTACCATGTAAGCGGCCTATTCATAGACCTTATTTATTTACTATTAATCAATAGCAAACATCAATCCTAATGGTGATTACCACAGGTGTCGACCGTTGAGTGACAAACCACAAGCCAAGCAACGCAATCGACCAACATCAAATAAATCCAAAAAATTCCAGGCCAGACAATATCTGACATTGATACGCTGTAATGGAAAAAAGACACGGATTCAGATTGTGAAGGTACAAACAGGTTATTGACCCGTTTCCACCAATGACTGTCCAAGAACGTTATACCGATGAAGAACAGGAACAAACAAGAAACCATTGGTCTACGGAATCACTGTTAAAAGTCAATCCTCAAAATTACCAGGTATCAAACAGTTTCTTTTATTAACTCTATTTCTAAAAAAACCTCTGTCTAACTAGAAATCAATTAATGTAGCATGTCTGATTTACAACAGAGGCCACCATACTTGAAATCAGTTCAACAAAACAATGGTTCTATGAACGATGTTTCACTTGCAAAAAAAAGTAACACAAGAATCTACAGGGCCACAATGCAGAGATCATGACCCACAGGCGGTTCCTAATTACAGGTAACTATCAAGTATCAACTCAACTAAATTGACATCCTATTTACACAAAAACTCTTATAGAAAATACCATAGAAGCATCCACCATAATAAAACTACTATTTTATTCAACTTCAGTTATTGTTTCCGAGCAATTATCAACGACGGCACAACAACGACATCACTCACCTGTCTCACAGCCCTGAAGCCCATACCTTCATACAAGATTGCAATGCGGTACTTAATGAGCTGACCGACACAGACCCTGCCAGCTACCATCTACCTTGAAAAACCTTGAAGGTACAACACATATTTTCCAATTTCATTTTGGTAAAAGAGCTAAACCAGGAGTACATGGCTTCACCTTAGACAAAGTTTTTACGTAATTTTTTTCATTTTTACGTTGTGGTTATAGGGTGATTTAAAACTAGCACATGTTACACTTGTTTTAAACTATCTGCAATAGCTGGTTACTCAAGGATGCTGCTATTGTACTGGCAGGAACACCCAGGATGCCAGATTACTAGGGAGACGGTTACTACTGATCAACACGATGAGCTTATTAAAATGGGGATTAAGCCAACTTCGAAGGGGGTTAAATGGGACCAGAAGTTCCCTTACGTGATTTTATGTGCCCCACCTTCCAGAAGTTCAGAGTTTAGACATGCTAGGCGTGATGTCAGTAATGCACAAGTTGTTGAATATTTTTGCCCGCCTTGATTACTTATGTAGTCTAAAAGTTTATTTATTTTGTTGTTATTGAAGTACATTTTTGATATGTTGCAGTATAAGTGAGTAATTGAGATAATTTACTGATACAAGTATTTACATCACGTCTAAAGTTTGCATTTTTAACCGCTGATAATTGCTGTTGGTTTTAAACAAGCAGGGAAATTGTATCACTTTGGAATGGCGAATGTTCTTTCCTGTTTACTTCAAGCTCAGCACCATATGATCGCTATGAGGGTTTATTAGACATGATTATGATCTGAATCCTCTGATATGTAAACTACATTCCGTGTAGTCTACAGTTTCTACTTTAATACAATCTCTGAAGAACCTGCTATCTACAGGATCAACGATGACCTGGTAATTTTTTTAGATACAAAATGAGTGGGCTGGGCTGGGCTGGGCTGGGCTGGGCTGGGCAGGACAGGTTGGGTTAGTGCTCCGGATGGGACTTGTTGAAACTAGTAATATTATGCATGTCAAAACGGGTCGGTATGTGTTGACCCAGAAACTGTTATAACTCTTTTTTGAAGTTTCTATCGGGTATTATAATGAAATGGTATGACTAAACTACTATTCAAATATAAAGATAGGAGCGAGTGGAAGAATCTAGATACACTATTGGTCACCTATGAGTCTATGACCTCTGACCCGTTCCAAACTTAAACAAGATTTTTGGAGTTTACCTGTATGATCTATTAGAGGTCAAAGATAACCTGAATAAACCCATGGTTGAAATTAAAACTAGTAACTGTATATTTTAACTTTTTGTTGCTTTATATATAAAAAACCAAACTAAGGATTTGCTAATGCCTGCCCCTACGTGTTGATACTGCTATTGGGATTAAGGGAAATTAATGCTGCTTATATATTAGTGCTGCTGGTTCTTTGTTAATACTGCTATTGGTTCTTTGTTAATACTGCTTATATATATGTTAATACTGTTCGAGTATATTAGTGCTGTTAAAGAAGTTTGTGCTATTGCAGTACCTTCGATTGTTATTTTTAAGGTATGCGTGTTTGTGTAGTACATTGTGTTGTGGTTGTAGGCATGGTGATGGTGATCGTTGATAGTTGTGTAGGATGACGAGCTCCGCTGACAGAAGAGAGAGCTTGGCATCTTTTTTAAGGTACCTTCGATTGTTATTTTTAAGGTATGCGTGTTTGTGTAGCACCTTGACTGCAATTGCCAAATGGGAGTGTAGCTCATATGGTAGAGCGCTCGCATTGCATGCGAGAGGCACGGGGTTCGATTCCCCGCACTTCCTTATTTTTTCGTTGTGTGACTAAATATTACAAAACGCCACACAAACATAAAATTCATGTGACCATTGGATGAACAATAGTCACACAAAATACACATTTCTTCACTTTAAACAGCATATGGTCACACTTATTAACACTTTTGGTCACTTTATGCTTAGTTGTATGTGACTAAATACCCAAAACAAACATGCTTTGTGTGACTAAATATTACAAAAGGCCACACAAACATAAAATTCCCATAGTGCCATTGGATATCAATTGTCACACAAAATACCACAGATTCTTCACTTTAAACACCATAGTGGTCACCTTATTAACATTTTTGGCTACTTTAGCTTAATTAAATGTGACTAAATACCCAAAACAAAGCATGTATTTGTGTGACTAAATATTACAAAGGCCACACTAGACATAAAATTCAGTGACATTGGAAGATCAATAGTCACACAAAATACACATCTTCAATTAAACACCATATGGTCACACCTTATAAACACTTTTAGCCACTTTATGCTTTAATTGTAATGTGACTAAACACCCAAAAGTAACATTTTTTGTGTGACTAAATATCAAATGGCCACACAACATAAAATTTATGTTGGCCATTGGATGAACATTAGTCACACAAAATACACATTTCTTCAATTTAAACACCATATGGTCACACTTATTAACACTAATGGTCCTTTATGACTTACTTGTATGTGATAGGGGGGGGACCAAAAAAACATGCTTTGTGTGGCTAAATATTACAAAAGGTCACACAAACTTCAAATTCATGTGGCCATTGGATGATCAATAGTCACACAAAATACACATTTCTTCAATTTAAACACCATATGGTCACACTTATTAACACTTTTGGTCACTTTATGCCTAGTTGTATGTGACTAAATACCCAAAACAAACATGCTTTGTGTGGCTAAATATTACAAAAGGTCACACAAACATAAAATTCATGTGGCCATTGGATGAACAATAGTCACACAAAATACACATTTCTTCACTTTAAACACCATATGGTCACACATATTAACACTTTTGGCCACTCTATGTTTAATTGTATGTGACTAAATATACAAAAAAACATGCTTTGTTGGTTGTACATTATTTACAGTCACTAAATTATACCTATTTAGTCACACAAAAAACGTGGATACGGACACTAAAGCTTTCTTATGTGTGACTAACTCGAATGTGTGACCGTAGGTGACCTACGGCCGCGCGACCTTTTGTCACACACGAAACTTTTCGCGTGTGTGACTATATGTATATAGTCACACATTTTTGGTGTGACCAATACCACTTTTTGTACTAGTGTATGATTGTTTCCTGTTAAATTATGGTTTCGTTAGATATTTCTTGACTATCATGTAACCTTGGGTTTTGGTAGTACAGGTGGTTTGGACCTAACGTGCCCCATTATTAGATTATCTAGTCAATATAGGATCCAATGGGTACTAGGGAGGATCACTAACTCCTTAACTAGTGTAGGAACTAACTGGTCACCACACTTATCACTTAATATACTTAAAAAGCACAGGTGCTCTTTCAGAGAGGGTTAATAATCTTTATAGGTTATTATATATGTTTTGGGAATAGTTGGGATTAATCACTGCAAACTAGATAACCTACCTCCCAGAAGATTTGGGATTGATTCAGAATCGCAGGGAGTATAAGATAGACTAAATATGCACATTCAAGTCTATCGACTTTAGAAACCAGTAATGAAACCATAGTTTAACATTGCACAGGAACATGTTTTCATAACAATAGTAATGAAGTAACTAGATTAGCACGTTTTCTCTCTTGATATCTCTAACTCTTTTATTTCCAGTATTTAATTTTATTGTTATTTTTAATTCCTTTCAATTCAAATCAAAAACCATTTTAAAAACGCGACATTTCAAATTAAAACTAATTACACTTCGCCTCATGTGACGACCTCAGATTTACCATCTATACTAACCCACACCCTTCTCTTTCCCGTTAGTGCATGGTTAAGTAGATCGAGTTTTCTAAATTTAAAACTCGGTAAAAATATATTTTAAAATAAAATACGCATCAAGTTTTTGGTGCCGTTGCCGAGGAGCTAAAAAATTAGTAGTAATTTGAATTTTTGCAATTATGTCTTTTCTCACTTCGACCTATTCTCTAGGAAACATCATGGATGAGGTTTACATTGAAGATCTCACCATTGAACAGTATCTTAGGCTGACGCAAGAAAGTCAGACACCTAAAAAGATTGAAGATATGACTATCGCCGAGTACTTGGAATACGAGAAAAAGGTGAATGAGAACCACATCAGCAATACTAAATCATACCCTCCTACCTATTTCGGCAAAAGTACATCAACCTATGACCCAATCCGGGAATTTGGTCACTACTTTGATCCTAACCAACCAGGCGTCGAGTCCGATTGTGATTCGGAAGATATGGAGGAAGGGGTTGAATACATGACCGACGATGAAGTAGTCATGAGTGAGCAAGGGGAAAGTAACCATAGGTATACTCAAAACATTCAGCACTTTGAAGAAAAGGATGACGTTGATGAATGGTTGAACGCTGAGATAACAAAACACATGAGTATGCATGGAGTATAGAACATGAAGGATGCCTTAATTAACATCATTAAGCCCATTAGACAAGAAATGAAAGATGGTATCATGAAAAGGCAATTTGAAGCCTCTATAGCTAGTGTAAGTGATGAAGTTTCTTCCATCGCCAGTAACGAAGTGGACAGAGCAGATGACAACACTCCGAATACTACACCATGTCGGTAAACCAAGGAACTAAGCCCAAGAAGTTTTCTTCTTCCTTTAAATATTAATAGCTATAATATTTATGCTACTGCCACATTAGATGCTAAGGATAATTTCATGCCACAAAGAGTTTATGAATATCTAGGTTTAGATAAACTCAGAGATACAAGCACCTTAGAAAATACGACAAGAACTAATGAGAACTTAGGAACTGTCAATATTTTAGTGAAATTTAGGGAGTTATAATTTCCATGTAATTTCATTATTAAAATGGCTGAAGATGTTATAATCTTAGAAAGACCATTCCTTGAATCAACTCGTGCCCAAATCGATGTTTTCAATGAAGAAATTTTATTTAAAATAGGCAGTAAGAAATTTAAATTCAACATAGATTCTTACCAAAGCATGGAGAAAATTTACATGGTAGACATTACACAAGAGGAGAAAACCTTTAATCCTCTCGAAATAGGAATAGACTTATTCTCTTATGAATCCCCCGCATGCCTAGAGTTTGAACAAAGAACTAGGTCCTATGGCACTCCTAACCCACAGGATAAAATAGCAAAACCAAATAGTTTTTCACCAGATAGAAGAGGATTAGTTAAGAGATGGCATGTATGCAAACCCATACATGTAACATATGATGATGAAAGTGGTGAAGATTGTGGGATGTGGCCGACATGTGACCCTGACTCAAAATTCTGCTTTGGATATAATGAAGTATTCAGGGTAAACGAGCAGGGGTCACTTAGGATGTGGATATGTTTTTGCGATCATGAAAGACGAACCGTGAAAGAGACTTACATGGGATTTGCTGATTTTCTTCAGGTACGTTATGGCCAACAGAAAATCGATGATACAACACGGGAACAAAGGTATTACGAATGGATAGCCTAAAACTATGAGTTTAGTAAACATCGGACCCTTGCATCGACTAACTTGAACGATCATTACCCTTACAATACAAACGATCCAATACCAACACCACAGGGACATCGGGAACAAGGAGATGATGAATTGCGACCTATAAGGCCACGTAATTATTCATTTGAAGAATGGTTGAAAATCAGGATAGGGCATAACAACCTACATGAATCCGACCACGAATTTATATTCAACGAATGGATTCTTAATAGTTACGATGTTGAGGAGGAATATACAAAGGAGATTGGTAACCCATATTCTAAGAGATTTGAAGAATATAACAGGGTGTTCAATAATGAGATTGAACATTTATCAAATGAGTACATTTTAAGAATAGGAAAAAAGGTACGTTCTGAACGATGTATGGGAAAAATGTCAACAAAACTAAAAGAAAACCAATGAAGCATGGCACGACGAGGGATACGAGGAGGATGAAATGTGGCGAATTGGGGACGAGAAGACCGACTGCGATCCCCTCTATGTTAACGTTAAAACTTTTGAAGTAAAAAAATATTCTTTTAAAGGAGGACGTAGTTTTATATGCATTACTGATTGTAAGGACGAAGTCCTACCATTAGGGCGTATGAATGGAGCACGATTTAAAGCTATGATTAGGAAAGAGCTAGAGGGCAGTAAGTATGTTCATGAAGTAACATAAAAGGGGTACGAGTCTAACTTAAAGACTCGTTAATAAACAAAAGTGCTTGTCGGGAGACAACGCGTCCTTTATTTAATGAAATTTCCTCTTTGCATTAGTTGGTTTGCATGTTTCCTACTTTGTTTTGCAGAATCCAGAAGCTAAAAGGTAATTATCAAGACCGACTCGACTCATAATCATATGGTGACTTTGCTGAATCTACAGCAGTTACGACGTAACAACTTTAGTTTACGCCGTAACCACTGCAGTTACGACGCAAACCATTTACTGGTTACGTCGTAACACCCTAAACCTAAATTTTTTTACCACCTGATTACGATGTAACCCATTCTACGGTTACGTCATAATATCCTTCTAAAATCATAAAAATTTAAGTTTTTACCATGTCTAAACTTATATATATATAAATTAACTTTGTGGGTATGTTCTCTGGAAGCCCTCACGAGACTAAACTCGTCCACTTGGGCCACCAAGTGGTTTAAAAGGCTTGTTGCATATGCTAAATGCGGCCGTGATTCCTACGAAAGTGAGATAGGTTTGTATTTCATGTACACTTCATTATTCTTGTAGAACGATTTTATGCTTTGGTTTGTTTTGTGATCACAGGGGATAAAGAGCCTGCGAGAAGACGGAAATAATCTAAAGATTTTCGCCAAATTTCAAATTTCAAAGCAAAGCTCTGGGAGTTTCTTGTCTTAATTCTACTCTTCTTTTTTTATTTAATTTTCTTAAATGTACAATAGGGACATTGTACAAATCAAGTGGGGGGGAGTAGAATTAATACTTGACGTATGTTTTGCCTTAGGTTTTTTAGTTTTCTTAGAAAATTATGCCAATTTTAAAATTTTTGACAAATTTTTCTTAAATAACTAGTGCCGAATGCACTTTACCCTTTATTATACTTGGTGAGATTTATGCCTAATATTCCTGTTTCCATCATATTACTCAAAAATCCACCAAAATATTGAGTGTGCCGGTAGTATTGTAGACTTTAGAACTTGGCCTGTACATCATTTCGAGAACTAATTTATTAGCAGGAACAAATAGTTCAAGAAGGCAACACTTAGGAAATCACCCAAATAGCTTATATGTGTGTGTTTATCGACTTGTTACACTGACTTGTCGACCTCCCGTGATAAAACCTTTTGTTGCACTCATTATTAGTGCAAGATACCCCTAGATCACCCTTGTTAAACCAATCTATGTTTTCACCCTACTCTATATGTTTCGTTACACCATTCACCTTAGCCTACCCTGTATTCTTAATTTTCTTTGTGTTGAAATTTTTGGCTACTTAAGTCCATGGTTCAG